>JAFFST010054277.1:252142-265487 GCA_022414735.1 Noturus placidus
CTGTCATGGATCCTCCGGAAGCAGTGCACATGCGCCATGCATGCGCGCTGCATTTGCTCGGCTCCGAAGCGGACTTGACTGACAGTTCTAACACGTGGACTTTTGCCTAGCCCTGTGTATGTTGTTTGATGATCGCCTGACCCTCGCCTGTCTCTGGATTACCTCTGTTGGATTTACGTTTGGGATTACACTGTTTGACACTGTTTGTAAATAAAGCACGGTTCGCACTGCAATTGCGTCCTGCCTCATTCTCCGCCGTCACGAGACGTGACAGAGCCGCATCAGAAGGATGAAAGAGCCGCATGCGGCTCCGGAGCCGCGGGTTGCCGACCCCTGATCTAGGGGTTTACTAACTTTTTCCATGTGGAAGGTTTTTTGCTCATTTAAATTGTTAAAATTACTAGAAAATGTCAATTTTATGTCATTTGATAGAGTTCATCACCTTTATCAATAGGCACGGTTTCAAAGAGGATCAAATGTTTGCTTGTCCAAATAGGTCACAAAAAAAAACATTCCATGGGGTGTGCTTATTTTTTCACATGACTGTAGAAATTTATATTTGGAGCACTTACAGGTGCTGGTCATAAAATTAGAATATCATCAAAAAGTTGATTTATTTCAGTAATTCCATTCAAAAAGTGAAACTAGAATAATGTATACATTCATTACACACAGACTGATATTTCAAGTGTTCATTCCTTTTAATTTTGATGATTATAACTGACAACTTATGAAAACCCCAAAATCAGTATCTCAGAAAATTAGAATATTGTGAAAAGGTTCAATATTGAAGACACTTTGTGCCACAATCTAATCAGCTAATTAACTCAAAACACCTGCAAAGGCTTTAAATGGTCTCTCAGTCTAGTTCTGCAGGCTACACAATCACGGGGAATACTGCTGACTTGACAGCTGTCCAAAAGAAGACCATTGACACTTTGCACAAGGAGGGCTAGACACAAAAGGTCATTGCTAAAGAGGCTGGCTGTTCACAGAGCTGTGTCCAAGCACATTAATAGAGAAGCGAAGGGAAGGAAAAGATGTGGTAGGAAAAAAGTGTACAAGCAATAGGGATAACCGTACCCTGGAGAGGATTGTGAAACAAAACCCATTCAAAAATGTGGGGGAGATTCACAAAGACTGGACTGCAGCTGGAGCCAGTGCTTCAAGAACCACCACGCATAGAGGTATGCAAGACATGGGTTTCAGCTGTCGCATTCCTTGTGTCAAGCCACTCTTGAACAAGACACGGCGTCAGAAGTGTCTAAAGACAAAAAGGACTGGACTACTGCCGAGTGGTCCAAAGTTATGTTCTCTGATGAAAGTAAATTTTGCATATCCTTTGGAAATCAAGGTCCCAGAGTCTGGAGGAAGAGTGGAGAGGCACCGAATCCACATTGCTTGAAGTCCAGTGTAAAGTTTCCACAGTCAGTGATGGCTTGGAGTGCCAGGTCATCTGCTGGTGTTGGTCCACTGTGTTTTCTGGAGGTCTAAGGTCAACGCAGCCGTCCACCAGGACATTTTAGAGCACTTCATGCTTCCTGCTGCTGACCAACTTTATGGAGATGCAGATACACCTGCACACAGTGCCAAAGCTACCAGTACCTGGTTTAAGGACCATGATATCCCTGTTCTTAATTGGCCAGCAAACTCACCTGACCTTAACCCTATAGAAAATCTATGGGTTATTGTGAAGAGGAAGATGCAATACGCTAGGCCCAACAATGCAGAAGAACTGAAGGCCACTATAAGAGCAACCTGGGCTCTCATAACACCTGAGCAGTGCCACAGCCTGAACGACTCCATGCCACGCTGCATTGCTGCAGTAATTCGGGCAAAAGGAGCCCCAACTAAGTATTGAGTGCTGTACATGCTCATACTTTTCAGTTGGCCAACATTTCTAAAAATCCTTTTTTTGTATTGGTCTTAAGTAATATTCTAATTATCTGAGATACTGATTTTGGAGTTTTCATTAGTTGTCAGTTATAATCATCAAATTAAAAAGAATGAACACTTGAAATATATCAGTCTGTGTGTAATGAATGTATACATTAAACTAGTTTCTTTTTTTTACTTTTTGAACGGAATTACTGAAATAAATCAACTTTTTGATGATATTCTAATTTTATGACCTGCACTAGTATACAGATATATACAGCTACAGATACAAATTGTGGCATTTTATTAAACACCTAATACACGCACACAGAAAAACATGGCTTAGACATCTATATCATTATGTCAGAGTGAAAGTCGCACTCATTCACATGACGACTCAAATGAAGTACTTTCCCACACACAAGTGATAATTTCGCATTATAAAATGTGTGCCCAGGTATATTTCACACAAGAAAACAAAATCAATATTAATTCGTCCGTTCAGAAAAAACAAGCCGCCTTAACTCCAATGTGGCTGTGACAGTTACAGTCACCCAGACAGTCAGAGTGTAAAGTCTATCACGTTGATGGTAGTAAAATCCCACATTGAGAGTGGTTCGTTTAAAACTAGCCTGATGTAGAATTTCAGCTGCCCCACAGACACATACAGAACAATAGATGGTCAAAAGTATGTGGACATCTGATCAGCGCACCATATGTGGTTCTTCCCTAAACTGCTGTCACAAGCCGGTTTTCCATTAAATTATGTTATGCGATTAAATCCGGGTTTTCTCCTCTCGCGATTGTCATTAAAATTAAGCAAAATCTCCAAGATCTGACGAGTGTTGACATGAGATTTCATTTGTCTCCACCGCAATAGCCATGCTAGTGTTTTATAACAGACAACAAGGTCATGTAATGCACGCAATCATGGTCCACAATGATTTTACAAAGGTCCTGTGGGTCCAAAAGTTTAGAATTACCCGCTTAACATTTGACGAGTTATGTGACAAAATAGGACCACTGTATCGGTCGCATGCTGTATCGTTCTCAAGAGAGCCAGATCTGTCAGAGAAGTGTATAGCCATTACCCTTTATAAACTGGCTACCTGTGCAGTACAGGGTAGTAGCTGATTCTGTCATGTGACACATCATGTGACCTAAATGCGATAATTCCATTTAATCTTTTTTGAAATATTGCTACGTCGAATTGTCTGAAAAATTCACACGTTTCCATTATTTTTTAGTTCGCAATTTCAAATTGCGATTAAAGCAGGTTAAAGGCAATGCAGCTTCTAAGTTAGAAGGACACAATTGTCTAGAATGTCCTTGTATGATGTAGCATTAAGATTTCTCTTTATTGGTATTAAGGAACCCAAACCTGTTCCAACATGTTCCTGGACTTGGCACAAAGCGAGGTCCAGGAAGACAAGGTTTGCCATGGTTGGAGCCTAAGAACATGATTGGGCTGCACAGAGCCCCGAAATCAACCCCATTGAACACTTTGGACCAAGCATGGAACTGGATGTTCAACAAGCAGGTGGATGTGAAATTCAGGTGTCTACATACATTTGGCCATGTACTCTGTCGGACAGCGATATATTTCACCAGTCAATCAAAACATGATAATGATAATGAGTCTCTATAGATCACATATAAATCACTGCACAGTGAAATTCCCTTATTCGCATAGCCCAG
The DNA here is from genome assembly GCA_022414735.1 of Noturus placidus. Taxonomy (NCBI): domain Eukaryota; kingdom Metazoa; phylum Chordata; class Actinopteri; order Siluriformes; family Ictaluridae; genus Noturus; species Noturus placidus. The sequence continues at coordinate 255,719 of JAFFST010054277.1, forward strand.
CACATTAGGAAGCTGGGGTCAAAGCACAGGGTCAGCCATGATACAGTGCACCTGGAGCAGAGAGAGCCAAGGGACTTGCTCAAGGGCCCAACAGTCGAAGCTTGGCAGTGCCGGGGCTAGAACTGCCGACCTTCTGATCAGCAACCCAGATTCATATTTATGCACGAAATATAGAAAATTCTAACAAACTTTTCAAGCACCACTGTATATGCGCATGCTCATTCTGCAAGGAATCGTGGGTAGCAACAGTAGCATCTTGACGCTCCCGGAAAATAACATGTGCACAGTAGATCGGCATACTTACAACAACCATGTATACAGGAATGTTCCGATGAATGTACTCATATAAACATTGTAGTCGGAACAATGCTGGAACCCGAATACAGACCTTAGAAATCCATGTGCATGTAAACGTGATCACTGACCTAATAAAATAGCGGGTGACAATTTTATGCCTCTAGTTGAGTGCAAGGTCCATCCTGCTCCTCAATTAACAACTCATAATGACCCGCTTTAATGTAGTACACCAGAAAGGTACTGGCAAATAAATACGATTCAATCAATATAAATTTATTGTTGCCAAATGACATTTTAGGTGCTTTTTCAAATGCCTCGAAATGTTTTTAACCAAGCCTGCACAAGTATTTTGTCTTTGCTTCAGGCAAGCCATGATTTCAAGCTGAAATTGTGCATATTTGGAATTTTGACCTTGATAGTATCATGGTTAATCAGGCTTGATTTCAACCAATGCAGTAGAAAAACAGCTCCATCTGTGTTCTCCACTCACTGTGCTACATTTAACAAAGCGCACCCATTATGGTTTTGAAACATGCCTAATTTTGTTTTAAAAGGTCTCACACAATAGATGTACATGCATCTAAAGTCAAAAAACAATTTAATGTGCTCATAATTTAAACTGCAGCATTACCTTTATTTCCCAGTGTCACAAACGACTCCTTAAATGATCTGTTCTAAAGGATTTGTTCTAAACGCAGCCTTTCAGAGAGCATACTCTGCTCTGATTGGTCAGATGTCCCAGGCTGTTGTGATTGGTCTACCGCTGTCAGTGAGCGGCCGATGAAGATCGGAGGCGGAGCTTTTTGTTACAAATCTACGTAGGTTAGTACACGAGTAAGTCTGGAGTCACTAACGACTTCAGTAACTTTTTTCAGACAATAACTCCGTTTTCCGTGCGCTTTGATTTTTTGCAGATTATTTGCAGATGTTTTTAGATTCACAAACCACTATAACAAATGACATGAAAGGTAATATTTGAAAAACCATAATAGGTGGACTTTAATAAAATATCAGTAGCATATCAGATGTCACTGAATACAGCTACATTCCTGGAGAAGTACGAGAACCCCTGGTCTCATTTATCAACAATGCACTTTGTGTATACATACATTTCTGTAAACAGAATGTGATTAATGAAGTTATTCTTCTGCGAGAGGCTGCATGTATTTTTAGAACTAATCCTGACCACGTGTACGCACAAACCAATATCCATACATCCATTTTTTGTACCGATTAGCCAACAGATTTGCAGGGAAACCTCGGGTCTATCCCAGGGAACTATAAGCCAAGGGACACACTGAACGGGATGCAAACCAATCGCAGGGTACAATCGCACACATATTCACACACTACGGACAATTTAGAAATGCCAAATTAGCCTACAGAGCTCGTCTTTGGACTGGGGGAGGAAACCAGAGGCGTGATTCGAACCCCCAACCCAGGAGGTGTGAGGCAAACATGCGAACCACAAAGTTTTCCCAAATGTAATTGGGGCAACGGATTGCACACTCTAGCCATAAGGGCTGTTGTTCCCTTTAAAGGGCTGTTTACCATATATGGCAATTTAAGGGTGTTTCTTTATGCAAAGGAGTGTGCTCTTGCACAAGCAGATGCAATTTACTACGTGTCGGATTTATCAATCTCCGCTGTGTACAGCTGTGCATACGGACGTGTGAAACTTCTATAGTTAATACTGGCGGTTCTTACGCACAGAATTCTTCTTCTGTGCACACGTTTATCAATGAGACCGATAACAGTACATGCTCAAAGAAGATTTATTATAAAGAGGAAAATATTTGACAATTATCATCCGATAGTGAGGGGACAGACGCATACAATGGTCTCTATTAGCTCCTGTTTGGCGGCCACGCCGTCAGCACGAAGAGCGAGAGAAAGAAAAAGAGGGAGAAGGAAGACAGGGAGCAAAGGAAAGCTACCGATTACTCGAAGTCATGGCAGGCGTGACATAAGAGCAACTTTCCCTTGTCCATGCGACATCCAATTAAAGCAAAATGAAGCGAGTCAGAACACTGACGCTGACCAGTGCACACAAACGGTGATGACCACCTCTGTGCAAAAAAGCTGCAGCGTCAGTGTGATAGCTTCGTCAGAGTTTCTATTACTTTTATATTCTCGACCCGTTCAAATTGAGAAAGCAGATTTGGACTGGTTTGCCGTTTTAAAAAAAGAATAAAATCCCTGCTATGCACAGCAAATCGAGCGCTAACTTTGTTAGGATTCCCTGCATTCTCAGTTATCTTAGCATATTGAAACAGACTGAATGTTTAGTAAGCACATTATATGAAGCCTGGCTCAGCAAATCTATGGAAGAATGACTGTCCTCAGACCTCTGCAGGAAGAATTCTGCCTAACCAATAAATCTGATCTGAAGACCAATGCATGACTAAACATGCCGAGGGTTTGACGTCATATAGAGTAAGACTGGGACATGGAGGTCTTGCAGACCAAGAAACTCGAGCTGTGGTTGTCAGGGTACACAAACACACACACACACACACACACACACACACACACACATACATACATACACGCACAACAGAAGGAGAGAATGTCTCTCTCATAGTGCCCAAATGAGTCACTGGCTCGCAAAAGGAAACAGAGACCATGATAATCTCAGCATGCACTTCCCCACCCCCAGCCTGGACTGAAAATACCCACACATATTAGCCCAGATGATCAGCTGACAGCATGCCTAAAAACAGAGGCCTCGCTCCCAGCAATCATCTTTAGCCGGACAGTGTAGAGGTAAAGCAGAGACATGCACGAAGAAAGGGACAGAAGGATGCACATGACAGTCTGAGCTTAGTGACAGACAGAGAGTGAGGGAGGGAGGGTAGGAGTAAGGAAGGGAGACAGTGCGAGACAGAAGGAGAAACAGAGAAAAGACAGAGTTAAAGCCACTCACAGATCGGTCCATGTCAGCGACGAAAGCTGGATTGCTTCCAGACACAAGGCAGCCGAGGAGGAGCAGAGAAGTGAGTGGAGTGTGCAAGCATGCCTTGATTACAAATGAAAAAAAATAATAATAATAAATAAATATATATATTTTTTTTAAACCACCACCCTGATCGCCAGCGAACGCAAAGAGCGCCCCTACTCGCAAATTTTATAGCAACAGCCCACTTACTCATGCACACGCACACACATGCATACTTTCTGCTTCTCTCACTCTCACTGTCTGCCACTCCTCCCTCTTCACCCACCCTTTCCCCCTTCTCCCTCACTCTCCACCCCCCTCTCTCTCTCTCAAGCACTTGCGACCCTTCATCCTGTCTCTCTGCTCCCTTTGTGCTGCACTACAAAAAGAAACAAAGCGGTCCATTACTCTTCTGCTTTCAGTCTAAAACTTGTACCATCCACAGCCCACCATGATAAAGTGTGGAATACTTTATATTTCCTATATCATTACATTTATTCCATAGCACTTAAACAACGATTTCACCAAAAGATCCAGATACAGCATAAAAATATAGTCACAGATTTGAACAGGCAATTTGTTTTGTTTTTTTTTTTAGAAAAAAGTTGTTCTAGGTGAAAATATCGACCCATTGATAATACTGTGTATATTATTTACACTATAATATACACGTACCTAAATAAACATTTGTTGCAGGGGTGGAATGGTATAAGAAATGTATGGTCGGTAATGCTGGACCACCATGCCGCCCTGCGGACAACATTTTAAATTAGTTTGACATGAATTCACATTTAGCTGTATTATCATTAAGTACAGTCGTGTGGAAAAATATGTACACCCCATGGCAACGATTGGCTTTTTGACATATTTGGACAACCGAACATTCGATCCTCTTTGAAACCATGCCTATTACTAAAATTGATAGAGAGCATCAATGCATATCGTGAGTGTCTTGCATCTGAAAGAATATTGCATGGAAGGGTGGTCAAAAATTCCAGCAAGCCTGGTGGACAATTATGCAAAACGCCTACAAGAAGTTATTTCTGCTAAAGGGGGCAATACTAGCTTCTGAGGCCAAGGGTGTATTTACTTTTTCCACAGAAGAATCTCACATCTATTGACATTTCTATTGAATAAATGATTGAAAAAGCTCATTTTCCTCGTGGTTTTGATCAAGTATATCAACTTTATTAATAGGCACTGTTTCAAAGATGATCAAATGTTTGCTTGTCCAAACGTGTCAAAAAAGCCAACAAATTTCCATGGGGGGTACTTATTTTTTCACAACTGTATAGCATACAGGTTTGGGTAAGGAAAATGCTGAGGAGTAAGTTTTCAATATCTACTCAAGGCTAAGGGAGATTGAACTCACGCAGCATATGGGAAACCATCATTATCCATTCACTCATCTTCAGTAACTGCTTTATCTATTATGGCTTTTTTTAGAAGAAGGGAGGAAACCAGAAAACCCTGAGAAAACCACATAGACCCGAGGAGAACATGCAAAACTCCACACAGACAGTAAACCAAGCCCAGGGTCAAACCAGGAGACAAACATTTTTGGGGTTGAAAACAAGGTATTGATGGAAAAGCACAATAAAGTACCAATGAAAATCATTAATCTAAGAGAATGACTAAGAAACTGGGAAAAAAAATCAATGACAAAATATACTCCAAAACAAAGATCAAGCCAAGTTAAAAAAAAAGTATTTTCAATCTGGATTTAAAAAGAAGTCATGAAGCTAGCATTCCTCATGTTCTCTGCAACATTACTCCACAGTTTAGCACCAATGTAAGAGCATCATCTTCCACCGGGTGCTCAGTCGATTTGGTAAGGAAGACAGACGTAGAAGTATTTTCCCCATTTTTGCATAAACTTTCCCCAATGCAAAGCTGCAAGCCATGGCCTAAAGAACTGGAAAGTTAACGCCTTGATACAATTCTATGTATTCTTGTCCGAGTATAAAGCCTAATGCCATTTTGTGAATAATGTGTGCATTTTCCTTTTTCACTCCTGTGCATAAGAAATGTGCTTAAACAGCCATGGGAGAGGAGGAGGAGGAGCCGAAGAAGAATTAGAATTAAAGGATGCTCTGATCAGACTTTTTGCAGCTGATAACGATTACCGATTTCTTGTCAACATGATCGGCCGATCCCGATCCCTCAAGCTTTATAGAAGTGATATGTAAGCTTTCTGTTGACTGTCACTGTTAACTTTGTTTTTTTTTCTTCCACATAAAGTAATACCACAGATATAGGTTATATTGTTTACAGTAATGTTGTAGATTGTTGTTTTAATTGAGAATCAAATAAATAAGCACAACAAATATTCATTTCACAATTAACATTTTAATAGGCCTTTAAAAATACATGGCAAATGCCGAATTTTTCATTGTTTCTTGAGGCCTCGTAATAATTCCACACTGGTGATGACATGCCTGCAGCGTCATCAAGTAAAATGTGTCATCAAATTCCGATTGGTCAGTGAGACCAAATTTAGACACCATCAATCGAGTCATAGAATGTGATTATCAGCCAATACAGATTCGAGGCCGATCAATCACATCATCTATATTATTATTATTATTATTATTATTATTAAGCCAGTTGCATGCAAAATCTCACTGTTCAAGGATTCTTTCACATGTAGCCACAGTGGTAAGACTGCTTGTAATCCTGCAAAACATACTTAATTAAATTAAATCTACAAAAAATATAATTAAATAAATAAATAAATCTACCTTAGCTCTTAAAGTAGCTTGCTAGTTAATGGCACATTTTTAACCTTTTCATGTATAAATTTATTTTAAAAGTAAGTGGATAGTCCACCTGTAGGAATACGATGAGTATATAGCTAAAGTATACAACCGATCACCTGGAAAATATCTCCCAATGTGTTAATAAAGAAAAATCATTAACATACAGGTCTAAAATATATAATGTTGATCATGAAATTTTAGGGTGGATGCATGATACGAAGGTGACTTAATTTCTTTTTTTTTTTTAAACCAATAAAAAATCATTTTGAAAAAAAGTTAAGGTGTTCAATGGAGTCTGGCACAAACATTTTTAATTACATTTAATTTGGTATAGTAGGGTTGCATGGTATATCGGTACTGCGATAGTAACACGATACTAAAGCTTCAAAATATCCCTGATGCAACTCTTTTTTTTAATGTTAGTATTGTCAATACGGTAGTACAGTACAAAATGGTATCGTGACAACTCTATGGTGTAGACAGTCTAAAGATACAGTGTCCTCCACTAATATTGGCACCCTTGGTAAATATGAGGTTCGAAAAATTGTCTTTATTGTTTAATGGTTTTATCTTTTGCTAAAAAAAAAAAAAAAAAAAAAAAAAAAAAAAAAAAACCCTCACAAAAATACTCATGGATATCAAATAAATCAAACAAAATTTCATGGATATCAAACAAACCTGTGTTGTGTTTGCAATTACCAAAAAAAATCATTGTTAAAGATTGGTGTGCAACAATTATTGGAACCCCTATGAATTCATATGAGAAAAATATATTTGAAGTATATTCCCATTTGATATTTTGAAAGATTTTTAGTTCACCTGGGTGAGCAAAAACAGGAAATTGTTCAACCATGGCTTCCTGTTTCACAGGGGTATAAATATGAGGTAACTCATAGGCCAAATTCCCTTAGTCATTCATAACAATGGGTAAGACCAAGGAATACAGCTGTGATGTGCAGCAAAGGGTTGTTGAGCTTCACAAAGTGGGACGTGGCTATAAGAAAATAGCACAAGCATTGAAAATGCCCATCTCCACCATCAGGGCAATAATTGAGAAGTTCCAGTCAACTGGAGATGTTATGAATCAACCTGGAAGAGGACGTGTGTCTATATTGTCTCAACACACTGTGAAGAGGATGGTTCGAGTGGCCAAAAAAATCTCCAAGGATCACAGCTGGAGAATTACAGAAGTTAGTTGTGTCTTGGGGTCAGAAAGTCTCCAAAACTACAATCCGAATTCACCTACATCACCACAAGCTGTTTGGAAGAGTTTCAAGATAAAACCTCTACTCTCATCCAAAAACAAACTCCAGTATCTTCAGTTTGCCAGACACTACTGGAACCTCAAATGGGATCCGGTTCTATGGTCAGATGAAACCAAAATAGAGCTTTCTGGCAATAAACACCAGAGGTGGTTTTGGCACACAGAGAGGTGCTTATGTGGAAAATCCCTCATGTCCACGGTTAAATATGGTGGTGTCTCTGTAATGTTTTGGGGCTGTTTTTCTGCCAGAGGACCTGGACATCTTGTTGGGATACCAACAAATATCAACAGACATTAAATCCCTGACTGCCTCTGCCAGAAAGCTTAAACTGGGCCATGGTTGGATCTTTCAGCAGGACAATGATCCAAAACATACATCAAAATCAACATAAATATTGTTTACTGGCCACAAAATCAAGGTCCTGCCCTGGCCATCCCAGACACCTGACTTGAAACACATAGAAACCCTGTGGGGTGAACTGAAGAGGAGAGTCCAGCAGCATGAACCTTGAAATGTGAAGGATCTGGAGAGATTCTGTATGGAGGAATGGTCTCAGATCCCTTGCCATGTATTCTCCAATCTCATCAGGCATTATAGGAGAAGACTCAGAGCTGAGGTAGCACAAAGTATTGACTAAAAGGATGCCAAAAACTGTTGCACACCTATACTTACAGTAAAACAATTGTTTGATATCCATGAGAATGGAGTATTTTGATCTTTTTGTTCAAAAAGTTCACAAAAAGGTTAAACAAAAAAGACAATGTCACAGCCTGCTTTGCTCATATATACACCAAGGGTGCCAATATTAACGGAGAACACTCTGCGTTGAGAAAAACAAATCAGGATAACCATTTATATTCAAATCACAGTTTCCATTACTGTGAGTTTACAACACACACACACACACACACACACACACACTTCTCCATCCGTGCTGGAAAGAAAAAAACCAATAGAAGCCATCACAGGAAATTCTAATGGTTTTCACTACAAGTGCCATTACAAATCATCAGCTAACCATTAAAATAATTAATCAGTCCTTAATGGCATCCACTAGATATAATATGCCACCAAATAGAAGGCAACAAATTAACAGTAGAGATTAAAACTCCATTCAAACCAATACAATTTCCCTTATAAACATTAAAATCAGTACAAATTCTATTTATTTATTTGTTTATTTATTTATTTATTTATTTATTTATTTCAGCAAGGAGAAGTGTAGACACAGTGCACAGGCTCTCATTTCAGTGTCACGTTGAGATAATAATAATAATAATAATAATAATAATAATAATAATAATAATAATAATAATAATAGTTTGTGTCCACAATCCTCTATGAAACACATACTCACATCTGAGCTCACCTGTTCAATGATGTTAACATGTTGAAAATAATCCTCTATGTTTATGTGGTAATCCGGATCGATGAATGAATATTTGGCATCATCATACAGACCTGTGCTAGCCCCCAGATTCCCCATTTTACCTATATAAACAAACAAACAAACAAACAAACGAACGCACGTGCTCGCGCGCGCACACTCATCACTTCAGCCTTACAGTGCAGCTAGCTTCATGTCATGAAGTGCAGCTAGCTACATGACATATATCCTATGTCATGAAAGTCTCACAGTGTTAATTAAACTCATGATGTTACCAAAACATTAACAAACAATTCATTAGTTGACACGTGAGCAGAAATGTACCTTGTATGTAATACGCCATAAGCTCAGGAAACAAGCTAGTGCGTCTGGATGTACACCACTGGGGCCTGAACACGCCCCCCTTTTGTACTAATTTATTGACCGTACTAGGTAGTAGGCTAGTATGTGTGCGCTTGCGTGCGCGCGTGCGTGCGTGTGTGTGCAATAGTTCACCACTAGATGGCGCATTTTGTATAGTTAAGAGTAGTTTAATGTGTTTTACATTCTATTACCGTTCATTTATATTCTAAACACACACACACACACACACACACACACACACACCAACCCCTTTATTACGAATAACTGTAAACCTAGTCATTCGTGTTGTTATCCAATCATAGAAAATCATGCAGGTAGAGGTCTTCAGTTAATATTCATGTCAACCATGAAGATATGGTGGCTGAACAGTTAAGGCTCTGGGTTACTGATCAGAAGGTTGGGTTCAAATCCCAGCACCTCCAAGCTGCCACTGTTAGGCCCTTAACCCTCTCTTCTTGTATCATGGCTCACCCTGTGCTCAGACCCCAACTTCCTAACAAGCTGGGATATGCGAAGAAAAGAACCTCACTGTGACAAATAAAGGCTTCTTCTCTTCTCTGCTATTGTAGACCACACACTTCAAAGTGTTGTGCATTCTGTGATGCTTTTCTGCTCACTACAGTTGTAAAGTCCTGTCAGTCTCATTCTCCTCTGACCTCATCCTATCGTCGATGACTTCCATTTATATCATTTATATATAGGCCATGGGGGCAGGAGGGTGGTACGAGTCACACAGGAACATGTGGAGAGTGGGAGGTTG
>JAFFST010054277.1:271211-294136 GCA_022414735.1 Noturus placidus
ACAATCAAAGAACAGGAGGCCATGGAGGAGTACATCCAGGAGGCTCTACGTCAGGGTTACATACGACCATCCACATCCCCCGCCTCCGCTGGATTCTTTTTTTTGTCGAAAAGAAGGGAGGGGGGCTCCGACCCTGCATTGATTATCGGGGCCTCAACCAGTGCACCGTGAGATACCGATATCCCTTACCTCTAGTCCCGGCCGCCCTGGAACAACTCCGTACCGCAAAAGTCTTTACCCGGCTCGACTTACGCAGCGCTTACAACTTAGTCCGGATTCGGAAGGGGGACGAGTGGAAGACAGGGTTCAGCACCACCTCCGGACACTATGAATACCGGGTAATGCCTTTTGGACTCGCTAATGCCCCAGCCGTTTTCCAGTGTTTTATTAATGACGTGTTGCGAGATATGCTCGGACGTTATGTAATCGCATACATTGATGATATCTTGATTTACTCCCCCACCCAAGAGGAGCATGTAATACATGTCCGGCGGGTCTTGGCCCGGCTCCTGGAGTATCAGTTGTTTGTTAAAGCCGAGAAATGTGAGTTCCACCAGAGGCAGATCTCTTTACTCGGATATGTCATAGGGCCACAGGGGGTCGCCATGGACCAGGAAAAGGTCAGAGCAGTGATCGAATGGCCCACGCCTCGCTCCATCAAGGAGCTGCAACGGTTCCTGGGATTTGCCAACTTTTATCGGCGGTTTATACGAAACTTCAGCATCACCGCCAAGCCCCTCACGAGCCTCCTACAAGGGAAACCAGGAAGGCTAAAGTGGAATCCCTCCGCCCAGCAGGCCTTCGAGAATCTCAAGGGGGCCTTCACTACCGCTCCGATCCTCAGACACCCTAATCCCTCCGTCCCTTTTGTAGTAGAAGTAGACTCCTCCGAGACGGGAGTAGGGGTGGTATTATCCCAGCGGCTCGGTGAAAAACCAAAGCTCCACCCCGTCGCCTATTTCTCTCGAACCTTCTCTGCCTCGGAGCAGAACTACCATGTCGGAGATCGCGAGTTGTTGGCCGTGAAATGGGCCTTGGAGACCTGGCGGCACTGGTTAGAGGGGGCCGTTCACCCCTTTTGTCATTTTCACCGATCACAAAAACTTGGAATACATTCGGACCGCCAAAAGGCTCAATTCTCGTCAGGCACGCTGGGCCCTCTTCTTCAACCGATTTAACTTTGTGTTATCCTACCGGCCGGGGTCCAAGAACATCAAAGCCGGTGCCCTCTCTCGACACAGTCAAACTTCACGATCCCCAGCGGAGGAGTACATTTTCGATCCAACTCGCGTTTGTAATACCATAGAGTGGGAAATCGATCAGCAACTAGAGAAAGTGCCACGTTCACAAATACCCCCGGAGTGTCCCAAGGGACGGCTGTTTGTCCTCGAGGAGAACCGACAGGACCTCATTCGATGGGCACACTCTGTGCCGGGAACGGGTCACCCTGGAGTACACCACACCCGTTCTCTGTTACAAGAAAAGTACTGGTGGCCAGGGTTGGAGAGGGACGTCTCCCAAGTAGTGTCCTCCTGTTCCACGTGTGCACAACACAAAGTTCCTCGTTCCCTTCCTCCCGGTAAACTGGTACCTCTACCCACGCCCGAACGCCCTTGGTCGCACTTGGCGATCGACTTTGTCACCAATCTCCCTCCTTCCCAGAACCAGACAACCATAGGTGTCATCGTAGACCGATTTTCCAAATCAGTACGCTTTCTGCCATTGCCGGGTCTCCCATCGGCGTTCGCCATGGCCGAACTTCTGTTCCAACATGTCTTCAGATACTTTGGGATTCCTGAGGAGATAGTGTGTGACCGGGGGCCTCAGTTTACGTCCGGGGTCTGGAAGTTGATTTATGACCAAGCTAGGCGTCACAATCAACCTCACTTCCGGGTACCACCCACAGAGTAACGGACAAGCGGAGCGAGTTAATCAGGAGCTGGTCTGGTTCCTACGAACATACTGTTCCAACCACCCGGAGGAATGGAGCACCTTCCTGCCGTGGGACGAATACGCCCAAAACTCCCTCCGGCATTCCGCCACCGGACTCACGCCTTTCAGTGCGTGATGGGGTACCAACCACCCATGTTCCCGTGGAATGCAGAACCGACCACCTCGCCCGCCGTGGACCAGTGGTTTCAAAAAAGTGAGCAGGTCTGGGCAGAGACTCATCGTCGCCTACAGGTCACCTCAGCCATGTATAAACGTAAGGCAGATCGGCGACGCAGTGCCAATCCTACGTATGCGCCGGGAGATCGAGTGTGGCACCTCCAAGCGGGAGAAAGCTCGCACCGAAATACACCGGCCCATTCAGAATCCTCCGAAGAGTCAACGAAGTAACATACCAATTGGCCCTGCCTCGTCACAGCCGTGTGTCCCCTTCGTTCCACGTCTCCCAGCTGAAACCCGTAGTGGGTGGGCCTCTAGCCACAGAAGTGCCCGGCACTCCCCAGGAACCCCTAGAGGTCGACGGGCAACCTGCATACCACGTACGCAAGATACTGCGATCTCGACGACGCCGAGGAGGCGCTGTGGAATATTTAGTAGATTGGGAGGGATACGGACCGGAGGAACAATGCTGGGTTCCCCGGAGAGACATCCTCGACCCCCAGCTGCTCAGGGACTTCCACCGGGCCCATCCCACTTTCCCTTGGCCACGGCCGCGAGGGAGACCGAGGAGACGTCCGGCTCCCGGAGGGAGCCCTTTGGGGGGGGCTCTGTAAAGGCTGCGTCCCCGGAATACTAAGGACGCAAACCTGATGTTAATCAGGCAGCCAGCATAAAGCCCAAACACACTCAACGTTCAGACGCGAAGTATACGTCTTGGCGAATCCCTCCTAGCGTTACCGAGCATTGTTTTCTGTATTGACTCCCGTGTTTATCGACCTTGATTTCCGTCCAGTGTTTACGATTCAGTCTACGTCCCGTTTTGGTTTTCTCGCCCGATCGCCTGACTCGTCTTGGATATATCGACCTCGACTCTCGTCTCCGCCTAAACCCGTTCTAGTGTTGTTTGTCCGATCGCCCGACCTCTGCCTGCCTCCTCGACGCCGATTGCTGCTCAACCCGCGCATACAGCCTCCGCCATTCTCCCGCGATTGCATTCCAACTACCAGCAGGTACGTGACAGTCTGCAGCCACAACTGTCTTGCTAGTAGAATTAAACAGAAGATACTTCACATAACTGTCTATATAATCCCAGATAAAAAGAAATAAATAAATATAATTTTTAAAAACCATATACACATCACATGCACAAGCATGAGCAGATGATCTACTCTCCCATTTGCTGAAAAGTGGCTTCTTTAGGAATTTCAGGATATTTATCCTTGCCATGTTCACTGCCTGGTTATTGTTAATACTGCTACATTTTCCAGTTCATACAGTTTATTATTTCCACTCTATCATGTTCTGCTACGTACGATGCAGCCTTCTGGTTACATGTGGTCTTACTTCCTGGTTTTCACAGTTCCTGTTTCTTCTGTTTTGCCCGCATTACTTCTGCCTTGATCACAGCATTCATAGTTTCCAGTTCCCAGATTACAAATCTCTAGTTTTTAGTTTCCAGACTCCTTGTACATAGCATTCCTGTTTGTAGTTCAATGTGCTTTCCACATTTTCTGGTTTTTACCTTTAGGAAGTGCATTTCATTAGTGATGACGAGTTCACCTCTGATAAATGTCTATTTGTGTTTTTACTGTACTTGTCAATTCAGATGTAATTCAGAAGGATAGTATATAAAAGAGTAGAACGATTCAGTACAACCACCTGTAGTTTTGGTTTGTTTTGTATAAGTTTTTTGGTTGTTGTTTGTTTGTTTTTTACAGCATACTATGCCATAGTCTTTAGCTATTACTTTGTGTTTTCTTTGCTACCTAGCCAACTCCCATAACACATACAAAGGAGCTGGCATAAGAGTTACATGTCATTATTTTTGTTTGTTTTGTCTGTTGTATTCATTTATTATGCCATTCCTAATTGATACCGGTTTCCTCTGCCATAGCAAGCAGGGTGACTATCTAGATCCGAAAATGTTCTCATTAGTGGTCTATGTACTGCATGAAAGTATCAGCAATGCTAAAACCTTAACTTGTGTTCCAAATACTGTCTCATATGATAAAAGTGACACAACATCATCTATATTTTCCTTCTTATCTTTCTTGGATTTTCAAGAATCACTGCTCCTAATTCACTTAAATTAGTAGTTCAAAAAGGATCTACATATAGCAAAGTAGCTCAAAAGGTGTCCCCTGATTACAGATGGGCTAGAAATTGTGAGCATTTCTTTAAAGATAAATGTTTTCCTTAATTGATTTATGCAATTTTACTTTTGTGCTCGTGGTAGACACGTTTCATGGTTTGTTTTGTGACAAGAGTTCATTGCATGACTCACATCATCATTATTATGAGACAGAAGATGTTCACTCCCATAAGAGGCTTGTCTGACAAGTTACTGAGGAGTGCAAACAATTCACTCTACTGCAAAGACAAAAAAGCCTGTGGACTTATGTGGACACACTATAGTATTCACAACCCAATGCAATTAAAGCTATTAATTATGTTACACCGGTAGCTAATAATGCATAGAACAATGTGTTTATCCTATTTGATACAAAATGTACTGTTCTGTCAATTACAGTATAATTTCTGTTTCCAGACTATATATAAATGTGTTTAGTTTAGCAAATAATCTGAGCATGATGTTATTATAAATGTCTATACAAATACCCTAATTAAATATATTTTGGGCCCAAATATACAAGGCACATTAAACCCCTGCATATGAATATGATCGGCATCTTATACAGCAAAAATAGTACCTTTCTTTAAATGACTTCATTTTGACTGAAACATATTTGGAACTTTTGGGACAAATAACATACATGACAATCATTTCTTAGCATTTGGGAGTCTTTTATGAATACTTACAGACCCTCTTTGTACAGTTCTTTAAGTATTTACCTTGTATACATCATCATCCTTTAAAGTAACTGATGGATGAAAATTTATATATATATATATATATATATATGCCATTTCCTAATTTTCCCCTCTTTTCTCTTACAAATTGCCCACAGCTAGCTTTGCAACATCAACACTTAAATATCTAACGATGTTTTTCCTCTTCTTCAAACAAGTGTTAGGAGTTAGGGTTTTCTTTAACTTTTCTCTCCACTAGCTTAACATGTTGGACCAGTCTACACCTGTCCAGCAACTCCAGGGTGTGCCTACGTAATAAATTCAGACAGAGCAGAGTTTCTTCAGAAGTGGACTTATCAAAGCAACAGGTAGGACATAATACAATTATTTCAGCAAGAAAAGTTTTAAAATATTGGTTTCCAATTAATGTAACACAAAATTAGAACAAAATGCATGCTTCATATTTTAGTTAGTCATTTTTTCATGCTCTTTTAGTGCTGTTAATCTGAAGAAAAATGGCAGATCCAAACCCAGGTGAATATATTTCATATATATTCTATGTTCTGTAACCATTTGTAAAAGATGCTTTTGTTTATTCAGTCTAACATATGTGCTCTGTTTTCTCTTTTTACATGGAAAGATACAACCCCTCAAGTAACAGCTACACTTCTTTCCTTCTTTCTGACATATGTGCTAATAATATGCATGTATACTGTACATATTATATACATATATAACAATAGCATTATATGCTTCAAAAATATGACGCTCATTTATATTTCTTCTGCAGTGCGATATGAGCAAACAATGCCACGGTGAAGGCAAGAGTGAAGGCAAGGGTGGTGGCAAGGGTGAATGCAAGGGCAAAGCACCAGGCCAAGGTCAAGGCAAGGGTCAGGGTCATGGTCATGGTCACGGACATGGTCGTGGTCACGATAAAGGACCTGGAAAGGACTGCAAAGGCAAACCATAATGACAAGGAGCTAAATGAAGAGACCTCTGAAGTCTGTCTGATGTTGGGGTTTTTTTTGACTAATAAACTAAAACATGAATAATTATACCACATATGTTTGTTTTTAATTAAATGATTCTCAATAAACTGTTTGGTATCAAAGAATGGCTTTTAGAATCATTGACTCATTGAGCTTCGAAATTCACACAGATGAAACTTCAATGTCCAAATATAAAGCAAAATGAAGTAAGTAGCTGTGGCAAGGTGTGCAAGTTTACACAGCAAGAAGGTGTATATGCTGAAACAATGTTGAATCAGGAAATAAGACCTACTTGGTTTATGAATGTTATCTTTTGTAAAGAATACTGGTTAAGCAATACATGCAAGGTGTAGATTAAACCATTAAACACACATAACTCATGCACCTAAAACATTTTTCATATGTTTAAGGAACAGGAATGGCTCAGAGAAGGTTGCATGTCCACAATAAAACTCATCACTGGCTACAGCTTCAGTAGAGCAAAGAAAATGAAGAATGAATATGGTTCTCAATCTCAATCTTAGTTTAAGGGTCAAGCACTGATGGTGCTGAAACACTTTTGTTTGTGTTCTTCTACTATTCTTCTATTTAGGAATTTCAGGATATTTATCCTTTCCATGTCCACTGCCTGGTTATTGTTAATACTGCTATATTTTCCAGTTCCTACAGTTTATTATTTCCACTCTATCATGTTCTGCTACGTACGATGCAGCCTTCTGGTTACATGTGGTCTTACTTCCTGGTTTTCACAGTTCCTGTTTCATTTGGTTATCCCACATTACTTATGCCTTGATCACAGCATTCATAGTTTCAAGTTTCCAGATTACAAATCTCTAGTTTCCAGTTTCCAGACTCCTTGTACATAGCATTCTTGTTTGTAGTTCAATGTGCTTTCCACATTTTCTGGTTTACCTTTAGGAAGTGCATTTCATTAATTATGATTAATTCACCTCTGATAAATGTCTATTTGTTTTTTTACTGTACTTGTCAATTCAGATGTAATTGAGAAGGTGTGTATATAAAACAATAGAAAGATTCAGTACAACCACCTGTGGTTTGGTTTACTTTGCTATATGTTTTGTTTATTTGTTGTTGTGTTTTCTTTGTTACCTAGCCAACTGCCATAATCCATTTAACTGAGCTGGTGTAACAGGTTTTTTTTTTTGTTTTGTTTTGTCTGTATTAATTTATTATGCTATTCCTGAATGATACAGGTTTCCTTTTCCATAGCAAGCAGGGTGATTAGCTAGGTAAAAAAAAATTCTCATTAGTGGTCTATATACTGCATGAAAGTGTCATTAATGCTATTTTCTTAAAAAGAGCCCCAACTATGAAGACTTGTAGGCCTTAACTCACAATAATTGCCCTCTCCTACAACAATAGGTTGTTAGAAACACATGAAATATGTTCATTACTTTAAAAATCCTTAATATGTAATACATATTTTAACCTACGGAGGCGGCCATTAAGTAACATGTGCAATGCACTCTGTGTAGATGATGTAAAATGGTTGCACTTGAGCACTCAAAAGAATAAGCTTCTAGCCCCGGCAGCAGGAAAATAGTGCCACACTTTACTGCTTTTGGCTGTAATTTGCAAGTTCTTGTGTGCTGTGATACAGGGGATATCTGCAAATATAATCAAACCTGTAAGCATCTTCATAGTGTTTTTCCCCCTGTATATTATCATAAAGTAAGGTTCCTGTAAAATTTTCGTAAAACACCTAGCCAATGTATGTACAAAGTTAAATTAAAGCCGTTCTTGAACCATTTCGAGTACATCCAGGATTTTGATCTCTTTTTGAAAGCTGGACTAAATATTTTTACATAATTGGATTGTTTGAATCTTTGCCAATGTAACAAGACTGTTTTTGTCAAGATGTTATGGATCAATGGATGACTATGAGGCCTCATATGAGGTGAGCAACGGTTTATATCAATCGAATCCCAAGTCTCTTAGCTTTCCGAAGATATGAGAACCTTCGTACACATAGAGGCTGTGAAAATAGCATAAATTTGCTCATAACATGGTGACAGCATGCTGGCCATCTGAATTTTATGACGGAGATGGCTGATAAAAGGATTAATATTAGAATATTTAGGGAATTAGCCCAGGGGGCGGAGCACAGACACACAGGAGGACGTTGGTTTAGGTGAAAAAAGGTGCTTCTTTTATTTCTTTTTTGAGGTGGTGGTTTGGGGGTGAGAAGGAGTGTAAGTGCGTGCATGGGTGTGTGTGGCTGGCATTGCAGAGTTCTTCTGGGGGGGAATGTTGGTGCTTCCAGGAAGCGTGTGGGCTTTCTCGTGCAGTCACGCAACGCTGGGCCTCGTCTGAATCGTCTGGAAGGGGAGAAAGAGAGAGCAATTAGACAAAATGCCAAACAACAGTCAAACTAATGACGGGTGCTGGGGAGAAGCGACCCGCAAATGTCATGTAAGATCCTTCTCGCCGAACGCGCGGAGGAGCAGCCTCTTATACTCCTCCCTCATCTGCTGAATGGTGGATTTTCTCCACCTGACGGGCCAATCACTGGCCAGAGATGTGTCGGCAGCTCCGCCCTACCGCCACGTGGGTCATCTGTTTTGACGTGAGGCTGTCGCTTCCGTGCCTGCATGGTAGTCGGGGAAGGAGCGATTTTATTACCTTGCACGCCAGCTGTCGGTCCGTCGCGACAGTACCCCCCCCTAGCTCCGAGCCTACTACCGCTGCGTGGTGGGCCCAGAGTGCGTCTCGTCGTGAGAGCCCACCTGGAAAGGGAAATCTTGCAAGGCCAAGAACCACCGGGTTACCCTGACGTTGGGGTCCACTGGAGTGGGGTGTGGTCGGTTACTAGGACGAAGCAGCAGCCGGCCAGGTAATACCGTAGTTCCTTGATGGCCCATTTAATGGCTAGGGCCTCCCTCTCCATGGCCGCATATCTCCTCTCAGCTAGGGATAGCTTCTGGCTAATGTAAAGGACCGGGTGTTTTTCCCCATTGAAAATTTCTGAGAGGACCGCACCCAGCCCAGTCTCGGATGCATCTGTGTGCACAGTGAATGGGAGAGCAAAGTCCGGGTTACGTAGCACAGGGCTGCTGGTGAGGGCTTCTTTTAGGGCTTGGAATGCCTGCTCAGCATCTGTAGACCACTTCACCCGGTCCGGCTGGCCTTTCTTTGTCAGATCTGAGAGGGGGGAGGCTATGGAGGAGAAGTTAGGCACAAACCTACGGTAGTATCCTGCCAACCCTAAAAAGGCACGTACCTGTTTCGTTGATGTCGGCCAAGGATAATCCCTTACAGCTTCAATCTTCTTTGCCTGGGGCTTGAGCAAGCCCGGGCCAATACGGTACCCAAGGTACTGTGCTTTGGTCAGCCCCAAGTGACACTTTTCGGGGGTCAGTCTGGCCTTCTGGTGCTCTTTCAGGACTTCCCCTAGGTGGAATAGGTGGTCCGACCAGGTGGAGGAGTGAATGACCACATCATCGAGGTATGTGGCTGCAAAGGCACGATGTGGTTGCAGAATGATGTCCATTAGCCGCTGGAATGTCGCCGGTGCTCCGTGCAGCCCAAAGGGGAGGACCAGGTATTGCCAGTGGTCGTCCACAGTGCTGAAGGCCGTCTTTGGTCTCGCCTCTGGGGCCAGGGCGACTTGCCAGTATCCCTTGGTCAGGTCTAGGGTGGATATGAAGCGGGCCTTCCCCAACCGCTTCAATAGGTCGTCCACTCGAGGGAGGGGATAGCTGTCAAATTCTGATACCTGGTTCAGCTTCCGGAAGTCATTGCACAGTCTCATTCTTCCGTCTGGCTTCGGTACGACCACGATGGGGCTGGACCAGGGGCTATTGGAAACTTCAATTATGCTGTTTTGCAGCATCCGGCCAACTTCCTCCTCTATAGCCTGTCGGCGGGCCTCCAGGACCCAATGGGGCCGCTGCCGCACCACCATCCCCGGTGGGGTCTTGATCTCGTGGTACACCAGCTGGGTCATTCCTGGGAAGATGGAAAACACATCCGTGAACTGCCCTACCAATTCTGACATTTCCTGCCTTTGCCCGGAAGTGAGGTCCTCCCCCAGTTGGACCAAGGTACTTTCCTCCTTGCCTGTCTCTACGGTTGCGAACGCCAACACCACTGGTGCTGGCTCTACCCATTTTTTTTAGCAGGTTTATGTGGTATATTTGTGTGTCGGCTCACTTACCGGGCTGTTGCAGGCAATAGTTTACGGCCCCTTTTTTCTCGAGGACTGTGTATGGCCCTTGCCACCAGGCCAGGAGGAGCACCTGGTTGCCCGGTTGAAACTCGTGGGGCTGTGCTGGCTGGTCGTACACTCGTTTCTGCTGTTCTTGGGCAGCTGTTAGGTGTTCCTGGACGATCGGGGCTACTCAGTCGATCCTTTCCTGCATGTACTCAATGACTGAGTGGAACAGGGAGGGCTGCTCCTCCCAGGCCTCCTGGGCCACGTCCAGAGGAGCTCGAAAAGGGTAAACGCCTGTGGAGGCCTGGGGCACCCACGGATGGTGAAGAGGACGTACGGCAGGAGGAAGTCCCAATTCCTTCCTTCTTCATTTACCACCCTCCGTAACATCTGTTTCAGGGTTTGGTGAAACCTGGTAGATGGATGCCTTTAGGTGTTTTACCTGCAACAGCCGACACAGATCAGACATTAGCTTAGAGACAAAGGGCGTACCTTGGTCGGTCAGGATGTCCGTGGGGACTCCCAATCGGCTGAAGAGGAGAAGTAGCTCTTTTGCAATATTGCAGGAGGTGGCTTTGCGGAGGGGCACTGCCTCAGGATACCGGGTGGCATAGTCCAAGATGATGAGTATGTGCTCTCTGACCCCGGGTGGATTTAGGAAGTGGCCCCCGAGGTCCATGCCGATCTGCTCAAGGGGCACGCCTATGATGTGTAGCGGGATAAGAGGTGCCGGTGGGGGCCTCCGTGGGGCGATACGCTGACACTGAGGGCATTGCTGACAGAAGCCTCGGACCTCCACGTCCATTCCCGGCCAATCAAAACGATCCCTCAGCTTTTCCAGGGTGTTTCGCGCCCCCAAGTGGCTGCCGAGTGGATGGGCGTGGGCCAGGTGCATCAGCATTTGAGTTTTGGACTTGGGAACTATGAGGAGGTCCACCTGCTCCCCTCAGTGGCAGGCCCGTTGATAGCGGAGGCCACCCTGGACAAGGAAGTAGGAGGAGGGAAGCCTTCGATTAGGTTCCTGGTTGATCCACTCTATCATTCGCACCTGGGCCCAGCAGTGCTTCAGGCGGTCGTCCTCCTTCTGCTCTCGTCCAAAATTCCCCTGCCGGTTCACCTGATGAAATACAGAAGACATTGGGTTAGAAGTTGTGTTACCTTCAGCTTACCTTCGGTGGTGGTGTCCCCATTGTTCTGTACCAGGTAGGCCTCTTATACTCCTCCGTCGTCTGCTGAATGGTGGATTTTCTCCACCCAGCGGACCAATCGCCGGCCAGAGGTGTGTCGGTGGCTCCGCCCTACCGCCATGTGGGTCATCTGTTTTGATGCAAGGCTGTGGTTTCCGTGCCTGCATGGTAGTCGGGGAAGGAGCGATTTTATTACCTTGCGTGCCGGCTGTCAATCAGTCATGACACCTTGAACAGCAAATGCTCTCGGCTGGCATAGATGTGCAGTTGCTACACAAACACCATGGGTTTTGCCCCACTCTCGCCTCCTCACCTCTCTGCTTATCTTCATTTTGATGTATATTTTGAGTAATGTCTTCTATATTAGCCTCCTCGCTTATGTTATGCTCGGGTTCAAATTGAAAAGGCTGAAGACATGTTTATATGTGTAGGGTGGCTGGAGAATCAAGACTGTTGCAACCATTTGACATCACTAACCGGAATGCATTGTGACATAAACAGCAATGGTGGCCTACGAGTGCAAGGATTAAAAAAAAAAATGTAACTGACATCTAGCGTGTTTTTGTATAGCGGATTTATATAGCAGATGTCAGTGCCGGTCACAATGCTTATTAAGTCACAATGCAACCGGAATGCATTGTGACATAAACAGCAATGGTGGCCTACGAGTGCAAGGATTAAAAAAAAAATAAATGTAACTGACATCTAGCGTGTTTTTGTATAGCGGATTTACAAAATAAGCCATAGAAGTCTTCATAGTTGGGGTTCCCTTTAAATTGTGTTCCAAATACTGTCTCATATGCTAAAAGTGACATAACCATCTTTATTTTGCTTCCCAACCTTCTTGGACTTGCAAGAATCACTGCGTTCACCCAAATAAGTAGTTCAGAAAGATTACACATGTAGCAATGTGTTACGATACCTTGTTGGGGCAAGAACAGGACTAGAGTGCGGGGATCAGGCGGAAGATTGAAACAGGGAAGACAGCAGTAGGTCAAACAATATAGACTGGGCTAGGCAGGGAAATGTAATCCAAGTACAGGCAAAATCTCCAAAAACTGTAGAAATCCAAAACATAGCCAAAGGCTTGGTGAACGTCAGAGGAAGTTAACAAGGCTTTTTATAACCTATGATGCAGCACTGGTGTTAGCACTCATTTCTCCGATGAATGTGAGCGCGTGCATGAACGGGAAGTGTAGTTCTTGTCGGGCTTGTTTGTAGTTGGTACTGCATTCTGTGAACTGTAATTACACGTTTGCCGCGAAATGCCCCAAGGGCTCACTCCGGGAGCCAAATCCTTCCGAGGCCTCCCTCTCCTCTGTGGTCTTGGTTTAGCTGGGTGAGCGGCATGGAAGTCCCTGTGCAGGTTTGGGTCCAGAATGTCCTGGGACGAGATCCAGCACTGCTCCTCTGGGCCATACCCCTCCCAGTCCACCAGATGCTCACTAAATTGGAACCATTCATCCACTATTGGCGAATCGGTGGGGGTAGCGTTCCAGGGAAATAAAGGCGGCTAGTAGCCCAAGACACTCTGGACGGGGGTGAGCTGCATTGCGGAGTGTCACAGGGAGTTCTGTGCGTATTCCACCCACGGGAAGAATTGGCCCCAGTCCTCCGGGTTGGTGGCACAAAAGGTTCGGAGGAATCTAGCGACTTCTGGGTTAGCCCGTTCTACCTGTCCGTTGGCCTGTGGGTGGTAGTCAGAGGTAACATTAAAAGTGACACCCATCTGCTCCATGAAGCTGGCCTAGACTCGAGAATTGCGGCCCCCTGTCACTCACGACCTCTTCCCGGATACCAAAGTATCTGAACACATGTTGTAATAGCAGCTAGGCCGTGGAAAAGGGATGGGAGGTAGTGGAATGAGGCGCAAGAACTTTAAAAAACGATCGATGATCACTAGTATCCCGGTGTTTCCCTGAGACTCTGGCAAGTCAGTGATGAAGTCTAGTGCCAAGTGGGACCACTGGCATACAGGGATAGGTAGGGTCAACAGTTTACCAGCTGGTAGAGTAGGCGGTACCTTAGCCTGAGTGATGTATTCACGGTTGACCCGTTGCTAGTGCCGTGTGGGCCCACACAGGTGATGAGCTCCATTCGGTATCGCTTTGGGACAAATTGCTTGCCGGGAGGACATGCAGCCGGGATTCGTGACCTGATTATACTGAAGTGCGTGACTTCCGGCATGTCAGGGTAGCTCTCAAAAAAACAACGAGTACTGTAGCAGGGAACCCTTACATCGTTCCAGCTCTCCACCATATCTCTTTGGTCTAGGTAGAGGCGGATAGTGCACATGGATCACGGCTGGAATGTGCACAGCTGGCGCTGGTTGAACAAACGCTGGTGCTAGAGGTTGAATGTACATGGACAGAGCAAGCGGGGGCACAGTCGGAAGCGTGGAAGGGCACAGGCGTGATACTTGCTAGGTTAAAAGCGATATCTGGTCCTGCTGTAAAGCTGTCGATCAATTCTGCTCCAGGATGTAGTGTTGCCACTCTGGGGCGTCCGCTGCCTCCATAGTACAGCGAAGTAATCTGTTATGATACCTTGTTGGGGGCAAGTACAGACGAACAGGACTAGAGTGTGGGGATCAGCCAGAAGACGAAACACGGTAGACAGCAGTAGGTCAGACGATCGGGCAAACAATTCAAACTGGGGTAGGCAGGGCAACGTAATCCAAGCACAGGCGAAAACTCCAAAAACCGTTGAAATCCGAAACATAGACAAAAGCTTGGTGAACATCAGAGGAAAGGCTGCCTTCATGAGGTGCTGAAGTTAACGAGGCGTTTTAAACCTATAATGCAGCACAAGTGTTAGCACTCAGAACTTTGGTGAACGTGAGCATGTGCATGGTCAGGAAGTGTAGTTCTCGTCGGCCATGTTTGTAGTTGGCACTGCATTCTGGAAACTGTAGTTGCGCGTTCGCCGCAGCATGACACAAAGTAGCTAAAAATGAATCTCCTGATTACAGAAGGGCTAGAAATTATGAGCATTTCTTTAAAAATTTACATTTTCCTATGATTTATTTGAGTTTTTGACCAGATTGATTGATGTGACTCACATCATCATTATTCTGAGACAGAAGATGTTCACGCCCATAAGAGGCTTGTATGACAAGTTACTGACAAAAAAAAAAATACAGAAAAGCATAGGGACATATGTGGACACACTATAGTATTCATAACCCAATGCAATTAAAGCTATTAATTGTTTTACACTGGTAACTAATAATGCATAGAATAATGTGTTTATCCTATTTGATACAAAATGTACTGTTCTGTCAATTACAGTATAATTTCTGTTACCAGACTATATATAAATGTGTTTAATTTTAGAAAAATCTGAGCATATCTATACAAATACCCTAATGAGATATATTTTGGGCCCAAATATACAAGGCACATTAAACCCCTGCACATGAATATGATTGGCATCCTATACAGCAAAAATAAAAATTTGCTTTAAATGACATGTCTACAGCCCTAAACCCTATTGAGCATCTGTGGGGCATCCTCAAACGGAAGGTGGAGGAGCACAAGATCTCCAACATCCACCATCTCCATGATGTCGTCATGTAGGAGTGGAAGAGGACTCCAGTGGCAACCTGTGAAGCTCTGGTGAACTCCATGCCCAATAGGGTTAAGGCAGTGCTGGAAAATAATGGTGGCCACACAAAATATTGACACTTTGGGCCCAATTTGGACATTTTCACTTAGGGGTGTACTCACTTTTGTTACCAGCGGTTTAGACATTAATGGCTATGTGTTGCTTTACTTTGAGGGGAAAGCAAATTTACACTGTTACACAAGCTGTACACTCACTACTTTACATTGTAGCACAGTGTCATTTCTTCAGTGTTGTCACATGAAAAGATATAATCAAGTATTTAAATGTGTGTGTGCATGTGTGTGTGCATGTGTGTGTGCGTGTGTGTGTGTGTGTGTGTGTGGAGTGACTTTCTTGTTGCTAACTTCCTGTACAAGAATTAAGCAACAAGTCACTTTTTTTGTTGCAAAATTCATGTAGAAGAAATTAGCAAAAATAAATCACTCCAGACATCCACCTAGGAGTTTTTTTGAACTTTTTCTAAAAGTTTTTGGCATTTGGTAAATGTATTTATACCTTTACCATGTCGTGACTTATGCCCTATAAAAAGGCTATAGGTCACCTATATTAGGCCTATACTAAAAAAGGTCTGTTAAAGAATAAACATTGATTGTTGTTATTGCCCCATGGAAATAAAAAAAAAATGTAAAGAACACAAATTTCTATTTCTTTTTTCTTAGTGAGGATGTTAAAGGGTTAAAAGTAACTGATGAATGAAAATAGCTTTATATAATATGCCATTTCCTCATTTTCTCTTCCTTGCTCTTACAAATTGCCCACAGCTAACTTTGCAACATCAACACTATTATCTAACGATGTTCTTCCTCTTCTTAAAACCGGTGTCCCATGTTAGGAGTTAGGGTTGTCCTTAACTTTTCTGTCCGCTTGCTTAACATGTTGTACCAGTCTATACCTGTCCAGCTATTCCAGGGTGTGCCTACATCATAAATGCAGACAGAGCAGAGAGTTTCTTCAGAAGTGAACTTATCAAGGCAACAGGTAGGACATAATACAATTATTTTTAGTTATGATTGCTCAGCAAGAGAAGTTTTAAAATCTTGGTTTCTAGTGATATGAATATATGTGGACTGTTGAACTATGGTCCAATTAATGTAACACAGTTTTAGTTAAACAGTCGTTTTTTTCATGATCTTTAGTGTTGTTAATACGAAGAAAAATGGCAGATCCAAACCCAGGTGAATATATTTCATATATATATTCTATGTCCTGTAACCATTTGTAAAAGATGCTTTTGTTTATTCAGTCTAACATATGTGCTCTGTTTTCTCTTAAAGATAAAACCCCTCAGGTAACAGCTACACTTCTTTTCATCTTTCTGACATATGTGCTAATGATATGCATGCATACTGTACTTATTATATACATATATAACAATAGCATTATATGCTTTAAAAATGACGCTCATTTATATTTCTTCTGCAGTGCGATAAGAGCAAACAATGCCACGGTGAAGGCAAGGGTGAAGGAAAGGGTGAAGGCAAGGGCAAAGCACCAGGCCAAGGTCAAGGCAAGGGCCATGGTCACGGACATGGTCATGGTCACGAAAAAGGAAAGGATGGAAAGGACTGCAAAGGCAAACCATAATGACAAGGAGCTGAATGAAGAGACCTCTGAAGTCTGTCTGATGCTGTTTTTTTTTCTTGCACCATGACTAATAAACTAAAACATGTATAATTATACCACATATGTTTGTTTTTAATTAAATGATCATCAATAAAGTGTTTGGTATCAAAAGAATGGCTTTTAGAATCATTGACTCCTTGAGCTTCGAAATTCACACAGATGTTCAAATATAAAGCAAAATGAAGTAAGTAGCTGTGGCAAGGTGTGCAAGTTTACACAGCAAGAAGGTGTATATGCTGAAACAATGTTGAATCAGGAAATAAGACCTACTTGGTTTATGAATGTTATCTTTTGTAAAGAATACTGGTTAAGCAATACATGCAAGGTGTAGATTAAACCATAAAACACACATAACTCATGCACCTAAAACATTTTTCATATGTTTAAGGAACAGGAATGGCTCAGAGAAGGTTGCATGTCCACAATAAAACTCATCACTGGCTACAGCTTCAGTAGAGCAAAGAAAATGAAGAATGAATATGTTTCTCAATCTCAATCTCAGTTTAAGCACTGATGATGCTGAAACACTATTGTTTTTGTTTGTGTTCTTCTACTATTCTTCTTCTGTGGTGGAAGTCTATTGCAGATCCTCGAATAATATGGTACAAAGTTGCAAAAATTTGGCACACTGATTGGGAGTAGTTGCAAAACAGCATTGTACCAATTTTGGGTCAAAATAAAAGGGACTTTGGGGCCGTTTGATCTAGCAAAAAAGTTTTTTTTTCCATATTAATCCTTGGTTCATGCCGATTTCAACTGACTCCATAAAGTCATTTTTCACCATATAGGATTTTCCACCATTTTGAGGGGTTTTTTTTCTCCAAAGTTGTTCTTGTTGTTCGCCTATAACAAAGCAACTTTGACAGTGAAGATGCCAAACAGGAAGTGAGGCCATATCTCGACAATGGCTTGATGGCTCAACATGAAACTTGAGAATACTTAGTGGGACAGCAAAACATTTCACATCATTTGATATTTGCTCATGAAAACCTTTTCTTTTTTTTTTTGCCATTTACTTTGGAACCATTTGCATAAGTTGACAATTCTGGTGTAGTCAGATTTCTGACATGAGGCCAGGTCATGTCAATGCAAACATTTGCCATCCACCATTTCTAAATTTCTGGCATTATGCAAACAAAGAAGTTTCTCTGTTTCTCAGCAAAACCAAACTTGACAGACACAGTCTTTTTTTTTTTTTTTTTAAGTTCTGGAGAGATTACGTTTTGTTTCATTTGACAGCTAGGTGGCACTATAATAAGGAAAAACGTGTTTCTTTTCCAATTACTTTTTTTTTTTGCTACTTCCATATAGCTTCTGAGCTCAGTTGCTGTAAAGATGTCATGGCCACCATTGTATTTTATGAACAATTTGGAATTTCAGGTAAAAACTTTGTACAGCTTTCAATTTATGTCCAATCCTCACCACCTTCGGCTTAGATCATCTTCAGACCAAGCTGACTACAAACGTTGTAAGATGAATTTTTGATAATAGAAACCATTCACTCAGTGAGGTGATATTTTGATAACGCACATATGAATTCACAAAATCATGCAAAAATGACATCGGGCAAAAATGACAAGGGCGGCTGTGGCTCAGTCGGTAGAGCGGTCTTGTCCACTAATCCACTAATCGTAGGGTTGGTGGTTCGAATCCCGGCCCGGGTGATCCCATGCCGAAGTGTCCTTGGGCAAGACACTGAACCCTAAGTTGCCCCCAATGGCAAGCTAGCACCTTGCATGCAGCTCTGCTACCATTGGTGTGTGAATGTGCTCTCATTAGTAAGTCGCTTGTAAATGTAAAAATGTAAAAATGATTTCTGTAAAGCTGCTTTGAGACAATGTACCATTGTAAAAAGCGCTATACAAATTGATAAATTATTATAATTATTATTATTATCAACAAATCAAACTAAACCCAATGGTATATCATACATGCATGTAAACCCACAGCAAGTTGAAAAAAAGCAATGTTCAGACCTTCGGTGTTTGCACAGCATGCAAAGCCTTTCTTGCACATATATTTATTTTTTTAAGAAAGAAAGAAAGAAAGAAAGAAAGAAAGCACACTGAGCTCTGAAACCTGATCCTTATAGAGATGTATTTAGTCATTTTTATTATTGTTGTGAATTTATTAGGATTGTTTTTATTAGTCTATTTTTACTACACTCACCAGCCATTTTAACCTGTACACATGCTCATTTATGCTGTTATCCAATCAGCCAATCATGTGGCAGAAGCACAATCTCTGTGATTTTAAACATGGCATGGTTGCTGGTGCCAGAAAGGCTCTTTTGAGTATTTCAGATACTGGGATTTTCTCAACAAAATTGTGTGTGTGTGGAGGGTCTGTAGGCTGAAACACTTTGTTGACGAGAGAGATCCAAGGAGAATGGCCAGACTGTTCTGAGCTGACCGGAATGATAGAGTAACTTAACTAAGCACTCTTTACAACCATGGTAAGCAGAAAAGCATCTCAGAATGCACAACACACCAAACCTTGAGGTGGATGGGCTACACCAATTCAGTTTTATTTACATAGCGCTTTTAACAATAGACATCGTCCCAAAGCAGCTTTATAGAAATATTTAAATTCAGGATATAGATTTTAAATTTATGAATTTATCCCTAAAGCCAGGGGCGATGGTGACAACAGCAGGTCACATCAGGTTCCACTTCTGTCAGCCAAGAAGAAGAATTTGAGGCCATCATGGGCACAGACTCACCAGAACTGGACAGATGAAGACTGGAAAAAGACCAGGTGATTATTTCCCTTAAGCTGTCCCTAATTTGGGTGTGCCTGTGCGCATGATAGCCTCAAATTTCTGTTCTTGGTTGACAGGAATGGATCTCAGTGTGTTCTTCTGCTCTTGTAATATATCCATCTTAAGGTTCGATGTTTTGTGCATACTGAGATGCTTTTCTGCCCACCACGTTTATAAAGAGTCCTGGTAGCTCAAACCAATCTGGCCATTATCCTCTGACCTTTCTTATCAACAAGGCAGAACCACCCACAGAACTGTCACTCACTGTCAATGCTTTTCGCACCATTCTATGTAAACTCTACATACTGTTGTGTGTGAAAATCCCAGGACATCAGCAGTTTATGAAATACTCAAACCAGCCCATATGGTCACAACATCCATACCACGATCAAAGTCACAGAGATCACAATCCCTTTCCCCCCACCCCATTCTGATGTGAACATTACCTGAATCTCCATGATCTGTGTTTACAAGCAGCACAAAAAAAATACAGTCTGTAAAATAGTTGTTGTTTTTTAAGTGCTCATAACTCTTCAACTATTTCACCTAAAATTATGATGTCTTTGTCATGATATTCCATAGAGACGACTTCTTTGAAAATTTGAAGCATAACACAGCAGACACTGAGGGTGAAATAACCATGAGGACCTAAGTCTTGAGGTGTCATTTGGTGTCCACAAGGTGGAGCTATGTAGTGCTTGACCCCTCGCAGCTATATTTCATTGAGTAAATATCTTTAAGGATGTTTTCACAACTAGTTCGTTTGAGCCCTCTAAACGCTCTCAGAGCGGTTCAGCATGTATATGAACAAACCAAGTGATCTCAGACCCCCCTAAAAGGACCCAAACGTGAACCATACTCAGACTACCTCCGGAGGTGGGTCCGTTTGTGGTTCGATTACTTTGTGATATAAAAGCAACGAGGTCCCGGTCCGCCTTGCATTTCGTTTCGACATGTGTACCTGGAGGCTTGCTATACAAACACAAAACTTTTCACCATGTCACATGGTTGCGGGGTCATGTGGTCTTAGGAGGAGAGCTAGGCACTTCTTGAAATTTGGAAAAACAATGGCATTAAACACCAACTATCCTCAACACATACAGTATCTTACAAACGTGAGTACACCTGTGGTACTCACTTTTGTTGCCAGTGGTTTAGACATTAATGTCTATGTGTTGAGTTATTTTAGGGGACAGTAAATTTACACTGTTACACAAGCTGTACACTCACTACTTTACATTGTAGCAAAGTGTCATTTCTTCAGTGTTGTCACATGAAAAGATATAATCAAATATTTACACAAATGTGAGGGGTGTACTCACTTTTGTGAGATACTGCAAGAACATAAAAGTGTTTCTTTTGTGTTCTCAAAAAATGAAGGAAAGAGGCTAAAACTATGACAGAAGTACGTGAGCACCTGTGAGAAAATGCCTCAAAATGGTGAATCTACTGAAATGAAGGATTCCTGCCCCTTCTACAACGACTTGGATGAAATTTTGGGTGCGAGTTGGGGTCTGAGCTTTTATGAAGTTGTGGTGTGAACAACAATGGGTCTGAGATCTCTTCATTGCTGAAGAGGACTGAAAAAAGTTATCTTATTTGAGTCCACTAATTGTGAACACGAGAGGACTGAGGTCACTTTCGCTGGTTCCCTTTCTGGTACACTAAGTGAACTGGGTTTGGTTCTTTTAAAACGAACTATATGTGAAAACACCCTAACTGTCTTTATTTCTAATATGTACACCAGCGTTTAGTTTAGTATTTTTTACCTTCACTTGTCAAACAAACAGACAAAGATAAAACTCGATTCCTTATTGACTTTCGCAAAACAAAACCTTTCATTTGATAATGTTTGTTTGAACACAACACAGTCCAACTGTCCTATATGCTTTGGCACATGCTACTGTTTGACGCACTGTGCATACACACCAAGGATGTGGACTGGTTAGTGGGAACTATATGTATTTGCTAGTTAAGTTAGCTTGAATAGATGATAGATATGGAAACAAAACTAAGCAAAATACAGCACAATGCAGTACAAAAAGTTTATAACAACAGTTACCTCACATTTAAACACTTCATCAAGCATAATGAAGACTCCAGTCAGATTCCAGACTCAAGACGAGAAAACACCACAGCTCATAGCTGAAATGTCAGCCAAGATTTTCTGGCACTGTTTTTGTGATACAAGATAAGCTTCATCGGCAGAGACATAAAAGTAGAGCCCATAATTAGCTCATTGTACTTTTGAGTTGAATCAACATTAGCTAGTTTACGAATCATTCATTTTCAAAACCTGCAAATACAAAATCCTTTACATGTATTATATATTTTGATACATTATTTCTCTACTCTCTTACACACACATTCATCTTATCATTGTGAGGACCTTCAATTAACATAATTATTAAAGCAGCTAATTAATACTGTGCATACACCTAAACGTAACCCTACCCGTAATCTCAGTAAACAAAACGAATCATTTAGGATCTTTTCAAGGTTTTTCTTTTTTAATAGAAGGTAAACATTTTGTCAAAAAAAAAAAAGAAGTTTTCCTCATGCAGACCAACCAAATGTCCCCATAGTCAAGTCAAAGCTGAAATTCCGATCCTTGTGGGGACATTTGATCGGCAAACAAGATATAAAAACAGGTCCACTTATACAATGATGCATCATGACTAAAAGCTTGTCTGATAATCATGGATAATTCATTCAGAGCCACTTTGTTGTTCGTTTTAGAAAAATGAATGATCTCCTGTTTGATATGTGTAACATCAATACAGGGTTTACAGTATGCTAGGCTTCTCGTCTACTTAACTATTTAGGAGACACCCAAGAACAGTATTTGGTTTATTCATTTTTTTCCTTCCATGCCACATATGACCAAACTATAAATCTTGCATTTATGAGACTACAAAATGGAATGTGCTTAGATCACAGATGCATGTCAGGTCACGAAAGATAAGAGATAAAGTGGGCCTCTTTCTCCGTTTTAACACACTTGATTTAACTCAAGCTTTTTACCAGGTTTACTAGCAGCAGGATTTTTCCAGGCCAGCAGTTACTCTCAAGTGGGTGTGACAAAACCATCATCAAAAACAGGTTTCGCCAAAAAGCGTCTCCGGGTCTAACCAGTTACTATTGATTCTCTGACTCATTTTGTTTGTGTGAATAAACTGCATAGCAGTGACGAGGTTGTTTAAGCCAGGCGTACTTAACCAGTGTTCAATCTATCCTTATAGGACTGGACACTGCAACTCCATCTAAACCCTAGAGGTTAAAGATACTGTAGATGTACAGTACAAACCACTAGAAAAGCCGAAAAGGAACAAGTAGAGCAGTAACATCAGAGTTATGAGGACAGGATAGTTCTGAGAAATTTAAAATATAACACACACACATGCATAATATAAATACGTATACATATATGTATACATATATACACACATACATAATATAAATACGTATACATATGTATACATATATACACACACAATATAAATACATATACATATATGTATACATATATACACACACACATACAGTATATACACACACATTTATACATATATATGTATACATATATATGTATATATATGTATATACACACACACACACATATATATATATATATATATATA
>JAFFST010054279.1:47135-57963 GCA_022414735.1 Noturus placidus
TACACAGATAGATAGATAGATAGATAGATAGATAGATAGATAGATAGATAGATAGATAGATAGATAGATAGATAGATAGATCCAGTTATCATAATTCCCATTAAACCTTTTCCACTATAAGCAATATCTGACTACTAATATCTCTGAAATCTATTTTTTTTTTTCCCACATCTCCCTCCTGGTTCATCCTCCAGCCTCTGTGAATGAAAATGCTCCCTCTGTGGAGCTGCTGCAGGGTCAAAATAAACTGGTGTGTCTGGTGTACGGTTATAGCCCTTCAGCCATTAACATCACCTGGCTCCTAAATAGTGTGAGCGTACAGCATGACAACAGCACCAACAGCTCTGCCAAAAGGCCTGATGGGAAATTCAGCATTAAAAGCCATCTGAAGGTCCAGGCCTCTGAATGGGCACCTGGTGACACTTACACATGCCAAGTCAAGCACATCACTGGCATCTTCACTCGCGACATCTCCAAAAAAGGTGACTTTTTTTCCTCCCTAGAATCTTTTAGTCCTGGGATCTAACCTGTATCATGTACAGTTCTGTTGAGGAATGCTAGCAATGTTAGCTTTAGAGTTTAATTCTTATTTCTACAATAGACAAAAGTTCAAATTACTCAACAATTACTGACCAATCAGTATAAATACTTTTAGTTTATCTGAGAACAAAAGTAAACTTTCCACTAGATTTCTTGAAGTAGGAGTATGAAGCAGATCTGTTCTTCTAGGTTCTCTTTAGGTTCAAGTACAGTAACATAATAACTAAAAATCCTTTCTTCTTACAGAATTTACTGAAGAGACGATATACTTTGATGAGAACAATTCTGCAACTAGCACACTGGATCAGGCTGAGGAAACCTGGAACATGGCCTGTGCCTTCATCATACTCTTCGTCATCTCTCTCCTCTATGGATGTTCAATGACTCTGGTCAAAGTGAAGATTGCTTGATCAGCTGTTTAGGGCACATTTTAGAGTTTAGATGAAGACTTATGTAATGTTTTATGGCTGTATATTTTTGAGGTAAATTTTTTAATTATTATTTTTTTAAGTTGATAAAAGCAAGTGTATAAAAAGGGGAGCAAAAATAACTTGTTACTTGATTATTTTCTTACAGCTGGTTTTCTTTTTTAGTCTTAATCAAATGAATGATATATTCAAAACCATTCCTTAATTTTAATTACATTTGTATTATCAATGTGTTTTTAATCTATAGTTAACAACAGTGCCAGTATACCTCTGATTATTAATTATTTACTATTTCACCAGATGATGGAAATATCTCAAGTTTTCTAATCCAAATGTAATAAATGAATGAATAAAATAAAATTCACATACACTTGTACATCCTACAACTGACTCCCTGAGCATTGTTTCTTTCAGTTTCTACAACTACATGTTTCTAATATACCAGAAAGATATTTAATGTCTGGTTTTTAAAGATTTCTAATATTCTGAAAGATAAATTATTATAATGTGCTATTAATAGGCTGAGATTAGCAATAATAGGAATAATTTGGAAGTCAGGTGTAACATGACCAATAAGTTGCCACCTGTTCCATCAAAACAGAAATAAGATGATCCCTGGAGTCAGCAATACACTACAGCCATTAACAACAGACAGAAGGACATTATATGGAAGGAAGCATAAGGGTCTCATTAGTTCATTGTGAAGCTACGTTTTAGCTGGTGCTTATCTTGGCGAGAGCCAAGTTCGCCGACGTAAATCAGCATGAAGTTTAACATCTACTCTCATGTAATGGAAATCATTATAACTGCTAGTCTGACAAAATATAAAAAATAAAATGTCATTAACATGCAGACAATCCTCTCCTGTTCCAGAGGTGACAGACAATATTATTATTATTAAGTGAACTTGTAAGCCTGCACATCACCTGCCTCTCACATTATAAGAGTGTAATTCTACACTGTTTTGCTGCCTAAACTTCACTCTTAACAGTGTGAAAGAACCACATGTGGATCACCTAAACCAGTGTTTCTTAAACTTTCTGAGTTGGGGAGGGAACATTTCCATGGACCCCCTTCTTGATCTTGAATTGACTTTAAGAACAACAGGTCAAATATTCAATTTAGTCAAGAAATTAGAGGATTTTTCTGTTTTTTGTTTTATTCCGAAACTTTCGACTCATCCAGAAGTGGCTTTGAAACACCATGATTGATAATAGCACATATTGCTTTTTAGCTTTTAAATTATTATTTATACTTGTTTTGGTTATGAGTTTTTGGTTAACCCTTTCTTTGAACTTTATTTTCAAGTGAGCGTTCAATTTGATTTACAACGATGTAAAAACTAAATAATAACCATAGCAAATGTTTACTAGATGATAGTAATCTCCACCACTGTCATGTGATTAAAAAAAGTCTGCTTACCTTATACATCCCTATACATCACCCCACATCGAGAACCTGAACTTCTATTTAAACAAAAAACTGAAAAAGTACCATATGAGCAGAGATTAAGTTATACACACACATCAATTTACATTTAATCGTTCCTCAATCTATCAGCAAGCACACAGTGTTGTTTTTTTTTTATTATTTTTTATTTAGATTTTATACTATAAGGGAAAGCTTGTTCATTCTCGTTCATGTATATTAGTGTGTAATCTTTGATCATAAATTCATTGTGGCTTGACCTTGAACAGCTGGGGCTGATTTGATTAACAAAGCAGAAAACTTTAACGCTTGAGAGTGCTCACATCTTTTACATGTGTGTTTCAGGGTGTGTGTCTGTGTGATGCTTCAGGCTCTGCTAGTCACAGCTGGGATCAGAAAAGATTAGAAACTGTGAATAGGGTCTTTGCGCTAGCCAGTTTGCATTTCAAAGTACCTAAACGGAAATGATCTTTATCTTTTTTATCTTTAAATGATTATTTATGCACAGCATGCATAGTTATGCTCAGTTAATGCGACGTTATAGTCTTATCATATAAAATAGCTGAAAATGATCTAAATCACCTATAAGGAGTTCATGCAGAGGATGCTAAATATAGTGTGTTTTGCGGTTTGAGCAGAATATCAACATTGTAGACCTTTTAAAATTAATGCAACTATTAAAATAAATACAACTGACATATCCTACAGTGACTTTTCATTTCATTTAATAAAAAACAAAAACACACTTGAATCTGATCATATAAAATATAGAGTAGGGGGGGGGGATAAGAATTAACCATCAATTTACTAACCACTCTGATATTAATTTGCACAGATAGCAGGTATAACTACTTATGGGTTTCAGCTGGTTCCTTGCC
Source organism: Noturus placidus (assembly GCA_022414735.1). Lineage (NCBI taxonomy): Eukaryota > Metazoa > Chordata > Actinopteri > Siluriformes > Ictaluridae > Noturus > Noturus placidus. The sequence goes on from JAFFST010054279.1 coordinate 50,410, forward strand.
TCCTGTGTCATTCCACACATCTTTATGTATTTTAATGTTGTGATTTCAAATGATATTCGTGGAATTCTTGTGGTAATACTGATGTCTGGTGAAGGTCATGTGAATAACCTCATTGTAAATATATTTGCTGAAAAATGTTGACATGGTCAATACTCATTTCACCCACTGTGTGTGTGCGCGTGTGAGATATGTAGGTCAATCAAATTTCAATAATTAACTTGATTTTTAGTGTAATATGCAACTAGGTAGTTTGGTGCTTGAGGTTATTATAAGTAAATAAGAGTTCTTTCTGCTTTACATTTTTAAAATGTAAACCTATCCTGGTTGCTGAATAATGACTCTCACAGGAACAGGATACATCTGTTCTCTAAACCTTGCACCTTGTGCTTTTTATATCAAACAATTTAAATACAAAACAAGAACAAAACAAAATTATATTAACTTTAATGTCAGAAAGCTCTTAGTGTTGTTTCTTTTTGCCTCTATTCAGTTGCATTGATATTTATCTGATGATTTTGCATGCCATTTAACCGTTGAATTTAGAAACCTGATAAACCAAAAGGATCACCTGCACAATTCTAATACTGTGATGCTTGGGCTATTTTACCCTTCCTCACTTGAGGATCACTGTATGGGAGACAATGAGCTCATGGGGCTTTTTGATATGACCCTAATTGTGCTTAATGGTATTTTTAACTTCATATATTTTTAGAACCATTACCTGTTTTGTGCAAGTTAATGACCATCAATCCCTGTTGTGTTGAAAAATCTTTGTTTTGGTTGTCTGTGCACCTGTAAATCCGTTCGTCCTTTTGTGCATCCGTCCAAGTCACTATGTTGTGACACGGTCACATCTTGAAGTGTTCAACTATATAGTCTTTTTTATTGTTTGTTTTAGCCATCAATCATGTCAGCAAAGGGCTGAGTGAACTGTATGCCACAGAAATAGGCTCATTGCACGTACCCTGATGACAAGATAGTTATGTGGTGACCATGTAACAGAACTCAATTTTTCTAGCCAAGATGAGGTGCCTCAAGCTTAAGAACCTGGTGGATGACTTTACAATGTGCTACAAGGATCAACCTGTAGAATGTTCCCTACAATGTCATTTGTAAAAACTTGAGTATTGGCTGAAATGTCTCCAATCTAAAAGGTTTACATCAATAACTTTCTTCTTATTGTCTTTGACATGCAGAAAAATGAATTATATCACTTATTTATTTTCAAATATTTATAACTATTTGAAAACAGAACAAACTGAAATGCACAAAAGACACTTCACACATGTCTCAAACCTTTCAATCATTTCTAAAATGGGCATTTTTCTATTTGAATAGTTAACTATTAAACAAACTGCTGCACACAACAACAAAAAACATAATCAAAAGATCAATCTAATTCCAAGCATATGCAAAGTAAGTGCCAAAAGCTGAGTTTCTTGTACAGCATAAACTGTAGTGTTGTGGCTCATGTTCTAAGTGGTTTTGCATTACTAACATTATGAAAGAAGACATTCAATAGAAAAAGAAATTTAAAAAGCGGAGCCAAGAAAAAAAAAAAATAATAAAAAAATTCTCTCACAGTGAAAAAACACATCCAAAACACTATTTATTCCTGAGCACACAAATCAGTCCATTTTAACAAAGCCAATTATTTTTCTATATCCAAGAACTTAATTTGAAAGAATTCACTGCAGATCCGTCTGTAAGAACAACTGTTTGCAGTAGCTGTATGTCGTGACAATCAGTTTACCTTGGAAGGTCTTTCAGAGTTGACTTGAAATGTTTACACCATCAGGATCACAATTATTGAAAGGCAGTTTTGGCTTGTGTGAGTGTGTGTGAGAGCTTGGCCACATCCCCTGAGCCCAGCGGTTGTGTGAAAGCCACTTAGCTGCAGAACCTCTGTCAAGTTTAAAAAGCTGCTCCTGCGCCTGATTGACAGCTGTGTAACGAATACTCAGTTTGGGGTTCGGTATCAGTGCTGCTGAAAGCAGGCGGCATCCGGCTGCCAGATACAAACTCTCCATCGCCACCTCATTCCCAGTACGCCTAAAACACACAAACGCAGACACTGCATCAGAAAACTGCCAGTAAATCAGTGCTTCTCTGTTTGTTGATGGCTCTGTTCTAGAGACTCAAAGTAAAAATGAGGAACCTTGGAGTAATTTTTGATAACAGCCTTACATTTGATTCTTTTGTTCAGAGCCCTGTTAAAGCATCCTTTTTTCACCTCAGAAATATAGCAAGTCTGTGCCCTATGCTAAACTTCTCCGTAGCTGAAAAATTGATTAACTCATTCGTTGTCACTCGATTAAAATTACTGTAACGCCCTTTCAGCCGGAGTTTCTAAATCCACAATCAATGTAGTCCAATATGTACAAAACTCTGCCGTCTGACTGGGACCAGGAAATGCAATCATATTACTACTGTTTTGGAGTCCTTGCACTGACTCCTGGCTCCCGGTCAGGTTAATTTGAAAATTATGGTGCTGACATACACAGCATTACATGGCTTGGCGCCTCATTATTTATCTGCTTTTATTATTTTAACCCCTTACACCCCAAATTTCAGACTGCGCTCCTCACAGTGTAATCTGTTAACTGTTCCAAAAACCCGTTTAAAATCTATGGGTGACCGGGCTTTTGATGTCATTGCTCCTTCCCTTTGGAACTCTCTTCCCCGTGAACTCAGATCTTTGGCATTTTTAAACTGGCATTGGATTACTGATGTGTACTTTTAGGAGTTTTTTTTTTTTTAATAATAATTTTTATTTTTTTCTGTGTACAGCACTATGAGAATCTGCTTCTAAAGGCGCTCTATAAAATAAAGTTTATTATTATTATTCTGCACCATACCTTTGAATTGCAGAACATTGCCAAGGTGGTTTAGAGGTCATTGAGAGAGAGTTGAATGTATGCATTTTGCATTAGTTGAATTCTATTAGTCCAAGTCTTTTCTTTGTCATTGACATGGTTGGGACACGTACAATTACACATTGAAATTCTAATGGTAGTTCCACTAATAAATACTGGACATATATTAGCATATAACAGCAGTACAAGTATACCTGTTGGGATCAATTCCAAAATGTAATCAGTTCATCTGCTGGTTACAGTGATCATTGCTTATATACCCTACAACCATTCAAACAGTCGTTATTGATATATCAAGCTATCGAGAATCTCAGAATGAGAGAAGGACAACCTAAAAACATAACTCCTCTGCCACCTAGTGGCGGAGTCATAAGAAACTATTCAGAATGCTGTATTCATTCAGCCACAAGAGCATTAGTGAGATCAGGCACTGGTGTCAGGCGTGAAGGCCTGGGATGCAGTTAGCCTTCCAGTTCACCTCAAAGTTGTTCAGTGTTGTTGAGTTCCACTCCAACCTTGATAAACAATATCTTTATGGACCACACTTTGTGCACAGGGGCTGGAACCATGTTGGGCTAGGCCCCTTGGCTCCAGTGAAGGAGAACTATAATGGAACAGCACACAAAGACATCATATACAATTGCGTGCTAACATTTGGGTATGATTATCAGGTGTTGACAAACCTTTGGTCATACAGTCTATGTTTTCCCCCAAAGTTAATATTGCCAACTTAATTGGGATGGTTAAACATATGAAAACTGGATTAGTTAATCGGAATGTAAATACAGATGCACATATTTGAAGAAAACGTTCTTTTTAAAAATGTGAAATCGCTGAAAACCGATAACACTACTTTAAGGAAATTCAAAACAAATAAATACAGATGTAGTGGTTTTTTTCCCAAGTAATGTATTTCAATGCTAGGAATTCCATCGCTTTTATATTATTAAGAGTTCCATGGCTTTTAACATTCAAATCTTTACATCTCCTTTTTACTTCCTTAGGCAGTTTGCTAAAGTGCCAGAAAAATGAATGCACCTTACACAATCAAGCAAAGCAGAGTAGTGTAGAATGGAAGTCTAATAGTGTTGTATGACTGCAACCGCAACCAAACAAAAATCCAACTAGACTGCCACTTGAGGTAGGACAAATGTCCTAAAATGTCCTAACTAAATGATGCCATAAAACCGGACATCAACAATGAGTATAAAGGATTGTAAGACTAAATATACCAACAACTACATCCATGCCCTTTGGATATGCATAACAGTTAAATCACTTCAGAAAAAAAAATGATAAAAACCCCAAAAGCTATCACAACTCCTGTGATGCAAATTTCCACTCTCTCCCGCTGTGTGAATCCTCAGCAATCTCTCAGAACCTGAAAACTCAACCTGAATAACGCAGCATAACACAGCTATTATATTCATCCTAGGTTTGACCAAGAGTAATTTTACTACACTGGAACTCTAGAAATAGATAAACCCTCACACTGTCATTTATTAATAGAATAAATCTGAACAAAAACACAAGCACTGAACAATTTAACCTTACATTCAGGTTACTTTTAGTATTTTTTTCCATTTAGAGTGCAGTCGATTTATTTCCTTTATCCGTCTTTCTTTTCTTTACTCTTCAATATTAGTGATTAAAAACAGAATTAAATTTACAATCTGAATTCCATAAAAACAAATGAGAAGAAACGTCAGTCATCTCTTTTGAATAATTATGAAGATATAGTAAACCTTTCTCTTAAGTAAAAGTGCTTTCTTATCCCTCAATTCTTGTAGAAACCTGAGACTAAAGACAAAACAATGAAACAAACAGGAACTAAAATTGCAAAAGTAACCATTGTGAGGGGCATCAGACAACCATGAGATTTGTTAAAATGTGAGGAACAGCGTGCAGTTTGAGCACTTACCGTTTGAGTGTGATAAGCAGTGGCTGGGAAGCATCACTTGATTTGTGAAGGCTTGTACAGATGCAAGCAATGAACATCTCAAATGCCAGAGTCATCTCAATCTCTGAGAGACAGCAGGGCAGGGACAAGCAGTCCTTCTCACACACAACCTCAGAGTAATAACCTGCAGAATGAGCACCTGACAGGCAGCAGGAAGACTGTTTCAGCATAAAAACAGCATCAAGTTGTATTCATATATAAAGCCGAGGTGAGAAATACAAGTTGTCGCAAGATCAAAAAAAAAAAAAAAAAAAAAAAAAAAAAAAAAAATTATATATATATATATATATATATATATATATCTCCCTATCTATATATCCATCTATCCATCTCAATCTATCCATCCATATATCCATCCCTCTCTCTCTCTCTATCTATCTATATCTCAGAGCAGACTGTGACTCACATTTGAACAGAGTCCTGGCACGGCTCCAACTGTTCTGTTTGCCTAGTTTGTGGATGAGGTGTTGAAGTTCTGATGTTTCCGGTGGGAGTCCCTGAGTCAGCATGAATTCGAGTGTGTCCGCAGCAACCGGCAACACCTGGTTAATCACACACCTTCGAAGGTGTGCATTGAACATGGTGTTGTACTCGCTCATCTGAACACCATCTAAAGTGGCAGGCATACAACAAATTTAGATGGAAACCACACGTTTCAAAATCACATAATACAGATAATACTTAAAAACACACTGCATATTTTTAGATGCAATTTTTGTAGGTTTTATATTCTGACAGGAGGTCAAATGCTGGAACTATGGGTTATCTGCAAAAATCCACACCGCAACTTCTTTTGACTGCCATTATACAGTACAAGAGTGACCTCTAGAGGTGAAATACAACAACTGAAATATTGTAAGTGTTTTTTCATATTTTTATTTGTTAGTCGGAGTGTTACTTTTTGGTTCGGTTTGAATGTTTAGCTTTTATTTACTTTAATATTTATTAACAGTTAATATATTCATATTTATATAATTCATTCATTTTAAAAAGTATAGTACATTTTCATGGTACAGTCAGTTTATTATTGTAACATAGCTCAATATTTTACTTCAAGTATTATGTTTTCATTCAGTATCAATTTTAAAATCTAATAGTTATCAGCAGGTACAATAACGGCATTTTTTATGGCATTTTGTCAGGCGCCCTTAACCAGAGCGGCTTACATTTTCTCATTTATACAACTGAGCAATAGAGGGTTAAGGGCCTTGCCCAAGGGCCCAACAGTGGTAGCTGGGCAGTGCTGCGGCTTGAACTCCCAACCTTCTGATCTGTAACCCACAGCCTTTAACCACTTCGCCACCACTGGATCTCCGCAGATCACAGCAGGTAGGGTCCAACTTTGTTATCTGTAAAATCCACCATCGGTCGACGTCTATTCAGACCTAAACAATTTGACCTAACCAAACATTGGGACCAGACTTCACTAATGCTCTTGTGGCTGAAAGGATTCTCCACAGCCTTATTCCAAAGTCTAGTCTTGTAATCAGCACCGAGACGGAATGCTTGTATATCGTGTAGACAAGCGTAAAAATTTTTATTACTATACAAATGCACTTATATAAAATTAACAAAATAATGAAAGCAATGTTAAACATGAAAAGTAAATTATCCAACCATAGCAACAAAAAAAAAAAAAACAAGCAAACAAACAAAAAACAGCACTTTTTTCTGTGAAATCTAACAAGGAATGAAGTGGGTGTCTCATGACTCACCTACTGGCTGTCTGAGCCCAGGAAAGTTAATAAGGACCTCCAGTGTGTCTCGGTATGACGTCTTCTCAGCGAGGAGTGCCAGTACTCTCCTGCGGTTCTGTACGTCTGCCTGCTCACACGGCCAAGTGCTTGAGCTCACAAACCATTCATTAGCTAGAAATCGCACACAAACACACAAAACAGAGCATTTGTCTCATTTTCAAACTTGTCTGCTTAAGTCATGTGCTACATGATTATTTCTTCATATTCACTCCTTTCTCCCTCACTGAATTATGGTTATAGAAATAATGTCAAGATGACAAATGGTCTGGAATTGTGAGCTTTGGATGGATAAAAAAATTGGCTAAAATCATTGGAGGAGCTACAAAAAGGCTTATGCTCTATGGATTTTTATGGTTACTACTACAGCAACTGAATGGATGCATTCCAGGATACAGTCTTCAGTGAACAGGAAAAAACAAATGAATTGTCCTTCCAACAGTTTTGGATAGGGACCGTGCATTTGGTATGCAAAAGAAGAGCTGTAGCCAAATCTTCAGATTTTCTCGAGAAAACAGTGAACAAACAACTGCGAGTTTTGAGGGGTCTCCTTTTAGCATGCGCACAAGTCTTTTCTTACTTTCTTTTTTTGTTTACACTAGATGGCAGCAGTAAGGAGCAGACTGCCTACACACATACAATTACCAGCAGACAGTGGGACATTTGGATAAATTATATCAGATACATTATTACCACAATCATTAATCAAAAAGTGGGAAAATATTACTAATATTTATATACACACATGTATATGTGTGAGATACACATGTATGTGTGTGTGTGTGTGTGTATATATATATATATATATAAAATTTTATACACACTTTTTTAATATACCCTTTGTTGGCAATAACAGAGTTCAAACGTTTTCTGCAAGTCTTCACAAGGTTTTCACACACTGTTGCTGGTATTTTGGCCCATTCCTCCATGCAGATCTCCTCTAGAGCAGTGATGTTTTGGGGCT
>JAFFST010054279.1:71205-85984 GCA_022414735.1 Noturus placidus
TTGGCAAGCTAGCGAGTGTGCTCTCATTTGTAAGTCGCTTGTAAATGTAAAAATGATATTTCTGTAAAGCTGCTTTGAGACAATGTCCATTGTAAAAAGTGCTATACAAATTGATTAATTATTATTATTGCTCAAGGGCCTGACAGTAGAAGGTTGGCAGTATTAGGATTTGAACTCATGACCTTCTGATCAGTAGTCCAACTTCTTAACCGCTGAACTACCACTGTAGCAGAACAGAAATGCCACATGTTCTGAATATTTGGTCTAACAAACAAAAAGAGAAAGTTAAAGCTGGATGTGGCATGCAAATCAAAAAGTTGTTTATACAGATTACCTAATCCTTTAGCACCGGTTCCATGCTCTCTGTGCTCAGGTAATCTTTGAAATTTTATATGCATAAAGTTTGCTTATAATTTTTTTCCAAAAACCAGGTGTAAAAGCACTAGGGCTGGGCTAAATAAATAAATAAATAAATAAATAAATAAATAAATTCTCCGATTTTAATCGATCTTAAATTTAACGAAATATGGATTTGGGAAATCCCCGAATCGATTCTTATTGTGCTTGATTTACTTGAGAGGATGTGAATATTACCTGTAGTTCTCCTCTCGTCCTGAAGATTCGTTCATGTTTTGAATTTTGAACACGGTTTTGATTCCTAAACAAGTTTCAAATTGTTAATGAAATTAACTGTTGCACGTTTACTCGTTTGTTTGTTTTTTACAATTACGTGCAGTTTGTGCTTACCTTGTGTGCGCACATATTTATGATGTCTTGTTACAAAATGTTACTCAAAGTAAAAGTAAAAAGTAATGAAAATTGTTATTGTTAACGCAAATGTGTATTTCAGTAACCAGCATTTATATTAAAATATGGATTCCGTGTCTGCAAAACTAACATTTTAAATGAAATATCGACAACGAGTCGATATTGGATCGAATTTGAATCAAAACCATATAAATAGGAATCAAACCACCAAATTGGTTGCAATCCCCAGCCCTAGAAAGCACCATAACAAGCTACATGTGCACATTCCTAGAGCAAAGATCAATAAGTGCACCTCCACAATTAAAAGCACCAAACTGTACTTTTCCGTCTTGCTGAGGTTGTACCCTTCACTAGGAATTTCAAACATAGTGTACAAAGCATAGTGTACCAGGGCCTGACAGTGGAAGGTTAGCAGTATTAGGATTTTAAGTCATGACCTTCTGATCAGTAGTGCTTTTAAAACTTCTCTCTTTACACTAAGAGTGTAACTAAAAACTAAATGACACCACATGCTACTTTGCCAGGTAGACGTGTAGATCATGTCCCCTTGATGGTACCACTCTATGTATGAGTGAGCTTCAACACTTCAACAAGATCAACAACAAACATCTCAGTCTAACACACAAAGAAAACAAGTCTAATCTATTCTTACTTGGTCTTGGATGAGCATCTTGTCCATCTTTCTTCTCAGGAGCCCCTAGTTGTATTTTGCCCGTTTTAACCCCGGTCTTGCTCACACCCTGATTAGCTACTGACAGTCCCGCATGCGGTTCGATCGCATCCCCGCTCGAGCTAGACGTCTGGACTTGCACGCCTCCGTTTACAAAATGCGACACAGTGCAGGACACGCTCTGCTCGGCGTCTGTCGCGGACTTCTGACCGCCGCAAAACCGCAGCGCCAGGTGCAAATGGCAGCGGACTTGTTTGCGTGACGTCGCACTGTTCTGATCATTTCTGCAGTCCTTGAGCGTGCATGAAGCCCGTCTCGGATCGAGCTTCTCTTCGCTCGGATGCACTGATGGAACCCCGTGGTCGTAGCCTGTAACGTGTGACGGTATGTGATGATGCGCGTCTTGTGTTCCTGGTGCGGCGAGGGACGGTTCACGAGGCGCAGAACCTGCACGTGCAGTGGATTCCTTTGATCCGGTCGGGTTGGTGCAGTCCGACCCGGACGACCTGGAAAGGCGTCGTCGTTTCGGCACAGAGTCTTGCTCAAGCATGAAAGCACTTCGGTTCAGTTTTATGCGGGAACCTCCGTTTGCTGGCTGCATCTCTTCATAGAACTTATTTACACCACAACTCACGCCCTATCCTACACCTTACCTGCTCATGTCACGTGGTGACACAAACGTTACTACTCCGTTCACTTTTTTATACAACTAAAACACGCAAACAGAACAAAGCACTAACTGTTAATTCGTCCGAGTTAGCGTGTAAAGCCAGTTCAATTATCAGCTAAATTGTAACACTAATATAACGAGCTAGCGTCGAGTGATACAGTTTTGCTAATTCATGCTAGTTTAACTAGCTTAGCTAATCCTGCTGTCACACCGTATTTCTATACACTGGACCCGTGTTGTCTTTAAATTAACTTGCTCAGATAAGAAAGATTGTGTTTGCAAAGAAACCCCAATATTCAAATACCACACTTATGATGATTGATTTGCTGGACATTTTTTCTCCGCAGAATTCAATTCAACGTCTGACCTAAATCAGTTTAATAGCAGCTAACCGCACCTGGAAGTCCTGCGCATGCGCAATTGTGCGCAGCGACAACGCCATTGGTTAAAGAGTGAAATTGGGTTTAATCAAAAGGGCAGACAGTGGGCTTAATAAATTGCAATTGTTGAATATTTAGTAGATGTATTTACTCGTAATTTTTTTTTTTTCTTGTTTTCCTCATAGAGTGCATCCCATAATTCTCTTATAAAGCATGTGATGGTCTAAAGTCAGAAAAAAAGTCTAATTCTTAAGTTTTTTTTTTTTTTTTGTTTTTTTTTTTAAGAGTTTCTTTCAGCTTTAACATTATTTTTTAATGAATAATTTGATTAGAACAGGCTTTCCTGTAAACACAACTTATTTAAGGGATAACAGGATAGACTATGTGAAAATACTGGAGGGTGTGATGTGCAAGCGGAGTGGAACTAACTCCTGGAAGTGCATTAATGTATGTAGTTTAACACCGCAGTCTGGAGTGCGTTATTCCACTTATACCACAGCGATGTGGCAACGATTACAATGTTTATTTCATTAATGTACGATACATCGCACCTTTTAACAGTTTAAAGTTAGATTTAATACAGTGGAACAGCCAAGAAACAAGTTAGTTCCTGTTCTAACTTGTGTTATAGCAAAACAGGCATGGTTAGTCTTAGATTTTGTGGCCAAACAAATCCCTGTGTATGAGCTGTTACTAAACAATAACATATTGGAATGAGTGCATTAATATTAACCTATTGTTTTTGTTACTGCCGGAACTACTGTCCAAGCGGTGCTGTTCTACAAAAATAATGCATGTCTTCTGACCAAGCAGATTCGAGTATTTCTACCACTCTGCAGTATAAATCTGACCACAGCTGCAGGTATGTGGAAGAATTATGACATGAATAATAACATAATACATTCATAGCAATGTTTTTTTTTGTTCTATACAATTATTATTTATCTAAGAAAAAGTGACAGACCATGTTCTTAAAGAAAAATAATCCACAATGGGGTGGTGTGATGTGACTCAAAGCAAAGTAAAACTGATTATTTTCCTATAAGAGTATGGGCCAAAATGTTTTATTCCTATACACCACAGCAATTGGCCATCGATTGCAACTTTTTTATTTGTTAATGAAGGATGCGTCATGTTTTTAACCTTTTGTATTTACAGTTAATGTTATGGAATATACACAATATGTTATCACTTATGATATAGCCACTATAAGCAGTTGTTTCCCACACTAGGCTCTCTTTTTTCTCTCTCTCTCCGTCCTGCTCGTACACTCCCTTTAAACATTACTGTCCATTACAAAGCACTGATACTGGATACTCCCACCATAAATGTTAGCATTCCTAGCATATCCAAACAAAGTTTCACCATATCAATGAGTGTAGATTTTTATTTGTTAAATAACAACATATTTGTTTAATCCCTTTATTATTAGACTAAGATTATGTGGCACGTCCACCATATGAGGCCATGCATAAGCAGTCACTATATAAATGATTACGTATTAGAATGAGTTCATGTACACCTGATTTGTACCTGCACTACTGTAGTGCTAAAAATGAAAATTAATCAATCCCTCCTGGCCAATCAGATTTAAGAATCAAGTAAGTTGTGCATTATGAGTTTTGAGAGCTTTGAAAACTTTCAGGTAAAAGCAGTTTATGTCTGAACAACCATATGTAGATTAATTACTCAAAAGTTTTTTTGTTTGTTTGTTTCTCATTTAACTGCAACTGTTATGCATTTACCAAAAGATAACACATTATAAAAATTGCAGAAAAGAAAAACAGGAACAAGGATGACATAAATATGCAAACTACATAACTTAAAAAGAAAAGAAACAATTATGTCACATTCATAATAAAGTTTTAAACAGTTTTAGGCCTTTCTTGTTATGTACCATCTAACAGAGCTTATTGTTATTGATCTAACAGTGCTTATTAGTGAAGCAAAATCTATTAAGAAAAGATCCAATTTTCGGACTTAATATTTGCCAATCATGATACTCCCAATGTACTCATTTTCAGAATCTTTATATATGAGTGGTAGCTTAACTTTAAATGAAAATTCTGATTACTCAAAACTTAACATTCATCTGTGCTTCATTGACATCATGAGTCAGACCATATATATTTATATTTGTTTGAATGAGATGCTGCCTATTTCGGCTTATTTTTCAATTTCACGGAAATTCATGAGTGCAAATGTCCAGACATTCCTCCCACTCAAAGATATCAACAAAGGTTGGTTTCCAAATTCACATTGCATGACGCAGTGGAGTTTTGTTGGTTACCAGCGAAACCGTAACCATTTAATCTAGGTGATTACTGCATATGGGAACAAAATTATCAGACTAAAAAAAAAATCCTATAAAAATTTTTAGTTAGTAGTCTAAGATAAAGTACAATGGGATAGTAGGCGATGAGAGATTCAAGTTGTTCTTTGTTTCCAAGTCTGACACTGTTCATGAATTAATAGGACCTGCAAGAAATACTGCTTTTCCTTTTCGTTAACACATGGTCACTATTTCTTCACACTGGGAATGTTTATTTACTTCCCTATAATACTGTATATACGTAATATGCCTCTATAGATTCCCTCAGTACAGATTCATTTTACGAGCACAATCCAAACATTCTAAATGATTTAAATATTAGCCTCATTATTTAAATGTGTACAATAATATTTGGTCAAAGAGCTGTTTTATGGCTGAAACTCCTAATCACTTTTTTGTCATTATTCACATATACACTATGGCATCTATATTTTTGAGCTTTTGAGTTTTGGATTAAACATGTTCAATTCAATTGAACCAGTCCAACAAGCTGAAAACTTGAAAAACTCAAGAGTAAATATAATATCTTTGATATTGTCATTTCCACCACAGTAACAAAATGTTTAAAATTCCCTGAAACCCACGTTAATATTACTACAAAATTTAGCTGATAGATAGAAATATGTTATAAATTAAATATTGCATAAACAACTAAATAACATGCTGGCAGAATCAGATAAGACTCATGAGGTTCCTTCAATAAGTTTTCTCCACATATTCAAAAGTAGTTATAAATAAAAATTACTATGTAATGTACTATGTAGATGTGTACACTGTGGAATGAAAAAAAAAATTCGTACACAGATTTGGAACAGAATTCACTATAATCTTATGTGTTAGCATCAGTACAAGTAATTCAAAGAATACAGCATGAGTTGGAGTGGTGTTTTAGGAAAATAATCAGTGATGGGATGCTGTAATGTAGCCTGATGCGAAGTGGAGTTACTGTTATCATCCTGATGTTTCTAATTTTCCTATAACAGTGTTTTATTCCACTTATATTCAGTAATATTCCAATTTTTTTTTTTTTTTACATTTTTAACTACTACAGTAAATACACATCTCCATAAAGAAAACGTCACTATATCAGTGATTTCCACATGTTAGATTAAATCTGTTTATGTGGAGCATCCATCATTCAAGTCCCTGTGAATGAGCTTAACTATAGAAACAATATCAATACCACTCCAGTCAGTATAGAAATGTTTCAGCATAGGATGAAGGTGTTCATTCAGACGAACTTAGATTGATTTGCAGTAATCCTTCCTGCTAAGGAGACAAATGAAGCCAAATCATGGCAGCATAACAATTTTATCATGACACTAAAATTCATAAAACCAACATGCAATCAGCCAAAATACCAAGTGGTGGCCAAGTGGTTAAAGGCTGTGGGTTACTGATCAGAAGGTCAGGAGTTCAAGCCCCAGCACTGCTAAGCTACCACTGTTGGGCTCTTGGGCAAGGCCCTTAACCCTCAATTGCTCAGTTGTATAAATGAGATAAATGTAAGTCGCTTTGGATAAGGGTGTCTGCTAAATGGCATAAATGTAAATGTAAATGCAATCAGACACCCCTAAAGTAGTATCAGGGCTCACTGACCTTCGGTTGGGTTTTGTCATTCAATCAGTACACACAGTGAAGATTAATCTGCACAGTACTGGAGAAGAAATTGGTTCTCCCTTGTGCTGTGTTGTCCGGGGTCAGCTCGCACTCGACTCGAACAGGTCAGTGCTCACAATCAGACATGACTCGAACAGCCACGGGGAATGAAGTTTGTATGAACAGATTGAGAGCAAATGATTGAGTGAATGGATACATAAGGGTCTAAATATCAGACCACTACCAGAAACTATTCTATTAAATCAAAGCACAAAGAGGATGGAAAATGGCATGCGAACAGGATATTTAGGTGGTTTTTTTTGTTTGTTTGTTTTTACCTTACATCACACTGACATACTGTATATTAATTTCCCAGACACTTTTATCCAAAATAGTCATATAGCTGAGCTGAAAATGGCCTTATTCTCAGTCCGGGGATTTCCGAAAAACAACATTCAGATCATCATTGTATTTTATATTAAGATTTGTTAAGTTTATCTGATCAGTTTTTCATAATTAATTATTTAACTTAACCCTACAGTGTAGCCCCAGTGTAGCATTAACAGGGTTTCATAAAAAAAAGGTATAGTTTAACCAAAAATGGAATTTTTTCAATTTGTCTCTCATCTCAAATGTAATCGGATACTTTTGGTGTATAAAGCCTTGTACAGCAGCTAAAAGACAAATAAGGTTAGTTTATACTATACTGTAAATCTAACAGTTTAGAATTGCTGCTAAAATGCATGTTAACACTGTCTGCAGAACAATAGGGAGAGAAAAGACACATAAATGCAACAGCGGGCCCCCCGCAAAACCGCTTTTACATAGCAGAAAGCCCACCAGCATGGCTCTTTTCCACTGGACTGGATCTGGTGCCTCATTTTTACTGGGTCACTCAGTGGGCTATTGATGTCTGAAAAATCAGGTACAAATTTTCTATAATAGCCAGCCTGCCCCAGGAACTGCAATGACTGCTGTCTTATCAATTTGGGAACACACCTGCCCATGTCCCAAGTGGAAGCCCACATATCGTATTTCCACCCGCCCAATTGCTTCTTTGGGTTTGCTGCGAGACCCCCCTGTCTCAAAAATCTCAGGACAGCCCTCAGATGTTGCATATACATTGTGTGGCTGGAGGATTCTGTCCATAAGACATTGAGTCATTGCTGGGGCTCCAAACAACCCAAACGGAAGTGTGACAAACTGGTGTAACTGAAACGATTAACTTTTCACGAGATATTGGAGCCAAGGGAATCTGCCAGTACCCATTAGTTAAGTCCAATTTCGAATAAATAGCAAGGCACATCTAATAGATCGAGCAGTTCATCAATGCGAGGCTTCGGAAATGTGTCAAATGTAACACCGTGTTGACGTTTTGAAAATCCAAACAAAACTGGCACCATTGTGGGACTACTCGATTACCCTCATGTCTAGCATAGTCCCAAACAACATTTTTATTGTGTTCAGGCAACTGGTATGGCCGGCTATGTACAACCACACCTGGAGGAGTCTCCAAGTGGTATTCTATGAGGATGGAGCAACTGGAAAGAGGCAAAAACATCCATTTATCCATTCGCCTAACCTCATAGTCGACTTCTCAGGCTCACCGTGTGATCTCAGAGTCTTTGCCACTTCTCAAGTAATTTAGAGCTTAATGTGGGTAGCAAAACAAGCACATTACCTCCCAGTGCAATTTCCCATAGCTGAGTACCACTGTACTCAGTACCACAGTACTGCTGTTATACAGCTAGGTTTGATGTTCCTGTGCCTGTAGCAAATTCTCCTGTGTTAATTGTCCTAATATATGTGGAATTTTGCTCTCAGGTCAAGAACGTATTGAATTTCATTTTGGGTATTAGAAGATCCCTCCACCCAGTTTTCTCTAATGACGTCTAATATTAAATGAGGCTTGTGCCTGCTCAATAATTTAAATGGAGAAAACCCCATGAAGGCTTGTGGGACCTTCTGTACTGCAAATAACAGGGGCTCAGCCACTCATCCCAATTCCACACATCATCCTGAACGAATTTATGGATCATATTTTTAAGCATTTATTTAAAGCGTTACACCAGTCTCTCCATCTGTGTATGGTAAACACTAACGCTAATTGATTTAATTCCCGATAATTCGTAAAGTTCGCATACTGTCATGACACAAACATAATGCACTGGTCAGTCAGGATCTCTTTCAGTATACGGACTTGGGAGATAACATGGAAGAGTGTCTCCGTAACATTACATGCTGATATGTTTCACACAGGAACTGTTTCTGGATATCGTGTTGCATAATCCACTAGGACTAATACAAAGAAATATTCTCACATACACCTTTCTAATGGCCTGTCGAGGTCCATTGCAATTCACTTGAAGGGGTCCTCGATTTATGATAATCGTAAATCCCTAATGGGAATTTCCCTGTAGGACTGGGGGCAGAGCCCTCCCCACCCTCTGTGTCTTTGTGATGCAGAACTGACACTGATGGCCCAGGTAATGCCTCCCCAACCCCAACGCACATCCACACACATTTCCCTCAGACAAACATCTGAAATCCTGGTCAATTTGTCCCGAGAATTAGTGGATGGTTGAAGTGCAAATTAACTGCTACCTTCAATCTTTGATTTTGTCTCGGAAATTGAATAATGACTGGCACCAGAGGATGTTTGTGAACATCTCCATGTACACACCTCACCTTCACCACTCATTCATTTTCCAGTGCCTCACATTGAAACAGACTTTGATGGATGGTGGTCTGGTTATACCCTGAGACTACCAAGGCCTAATGTGTACTCCCTTGTATACTCACTGACACACGGTACGTCCCTGCTCAATCGAGGGAGGCTTGCAGCATGTCCGGGATCCGGATCAGTATTCAGATAGAATGTTGAAACAAAGGCCAAAATATATCTCAATCTTCATATTTGTCCCTCAGAAGCTCCACTATGACTTGCACTGGAATTGCATCAGTTCTTTGATAAATCAGTCTGGGGTGTGGAGGTTTGCTCTGCAGCTTGCAAGATGAAACAAGAACTATCGATGTCATATGAAAAAGTACCTTGCTACCTTTCTGCTGCTCAGTCTAGTCATGCAGGAGTACCACTTTACAAATAGACCCTGGCAGCGACAGCATGAGTGTTTACTGTGATCACACCCCGCAGCACTAGTCCAAGGAAAAACAGCATTGGGGAAGAAATAATTGCAGGCATGAGTGGGGATTTCAGCTGTCGGCATGAGGGGGTATTGCATAGTGACTGGGGGGAGTTTACATAATTCAAATCCTGTAGACAAGTACTTTTCCTCATGCTCTCCTCATAGATTTGACTGCTCTCGTGTATCATCTGTTTCTCTCACTGATGGTATGTTGTGTCTTAGAAGATGGTTGCAGTGTAGTTATTACCTATCTTGACTGCTAATCACCTAATTAGTGGTTCATATGAGCTTGCACAGTTATTAGTAGAGATGCACCGATACTAAATTTCTCAGCCGGTATGATAATCGATAGAGTGATATCGGCCGTAACCGATACCGACAGTTCTGCCTTTTATGCCTTTTTTTACATTAATAATAATTAATTCCACAATTCTGAAAGAAATGCAAATAAAAACTTTATTCTCTCCATTTCAACATGTTATTTCACAGTAACTAATCTCATAAACAGAAAACACATTACTCTAATTAAAATGAACACATGAAATACATTCTGAAGATTAAAGTAAGATTTCTTAACTTATTGAATGTTATTAATTCATATTAACATAGACTGTTTTCTAAAAAAAAAAAAAAAACCTCATGTTGAGCTTACATTCAGTCACCACAAACAAAAGCATTTCTACTTCATCATTGAACATCAAACTGGTAATATATAATATAAACAGTTTTATATAGTAAAATTAACTTGATATGAAATATTCTACACTTCAATTATATTTTCCTGTGCAATATATACCTTTTTTGTCAACTCATCTTCATTTGAATCTTTCAACATTGTACTGGCACTTTAATTCAGTTCAAGCAGCACAGCAAAAAAAATAGACTCAACGTTGAAACTCCCGCTTCACTGCTGCAGCGTCCGGTGTAAAAATCTCTGACGTGCAGAGATTAGAGCTTACAAACTGCAGTTTTGTCATCATTCCACAAACATGAAATTTATGTGTTTTCTCACCCTCTTTTGATTGACAGGATATACTTGACCCTGATCATCGGATGTTTTTTACAAATTGACTTTATCAGCTTATACCAATTATCGGCCGATACATCGGTGCATCTCTAGTTATTACCATCTAAAATTTGTAAGCTAATTCACTTTTTCCAGTCATATCCCAGTGTTTCTACCTAAACGTTAAAATACAGGGTGATGTATATGCAACTCAATTAATGCAATCCAGATTAATTTAGCTCTTGCAGTGTGATTCACTGCAGCCTGAAAGTCACATTGGATACAGAGATTTTGTGGTCCAATTAATAAAACCAAAGGACAGCTATTACTTTTGTAAAAGCTAATTGGAAAAAACATCATTTTTTTTATATTTTTTTTATATTCACAATAATGCAAAGGTTTCACCGCAGTAAAGTTGGTTTCATATCTGAGATTTGCACCACTTATGTCAACAGCAACTACCAATTCTGTAAAAATTGTTTTATTGTGTTACATTATAAACAGTACAGACAGTCAGGTATGCATTCTTTTATTTTGTGTTTGTATTGTAGAAGCATGGTTGTGGTAGCAACATATGAATTTTTGCAATCAATTTTTTTTCCCTTAACTTTTTTTCCCTTAAAAATTTGATTATATATTTCATCTGACGAAATAACACTTTGGTACAATGTAAAGTAGTAAGTGTACAGCTTGTGTAACAGTGTAAATTTGCTGTCCCCTCAAAATAACTCAACACACAGCCATTAATGTCTAAACCACTGTCAACAAAAGTGAGTACTCCCCTAAGTGAAAATGTCCAAATTGGGCCCTAAGTGTCAATATTTTGTGTGGCCACCATTATTTTCCAGCACTGCCTTAACGCTCTTGAGCATGGAGTTCACCAGAGCTTCACAGGTTGCCAATGGAGTCCTCTTCCACTCCTCCATGACGACATCACGGAGCTGGTGGATGTTAGAGACCTTGTGATCCTCCACCTTCCGTTTGAGGATGATCCACAGATGCTTAATAGGGTTTAGGTATGGAGACATGCTTGGCCAGTCCATCACCTTCACCCTCAGCTTCTTTAGCAAGGCAGTGGTCGTCTAGGAGATGTGTTTGGGGTCGTTATCATGCTCGAATACATGCTGGGATCATGCTCTGCTTCAGTATGTCAGAGTACATGTTGGCATTCATGGTCTCATCAATGAACTGTAGCTCCCCAGTGCCAACAGCACTCATGTAGCCCCAGACCATAACACTTCCACCACCATTCTTGACTGTAGGCAAGACACACTTGTCTGTACTCTTCACCTTTTGATGTCCATAATGGCAGCAAAATCCAAAGGCGGGAGCATTTCGTCTGCTCCGCTTCAGCGGCCTGCTCCACGCACTACATCCTCAGCTCGTGGTGATTCCTCCTCCCCCTGCGGAGGAGTTGTTATGCCCACTGTCCCTCCCGATTTCAAGTAGGAGCTCCTCTCTTCACTCCAAAACGAAATGCCAGTTATTTTCAAAACTAAGCTCCAGGCGGACTTGGGCAAAAACTTGATTTCTATCAAGGCAGAGCTACAGACCGTCGGAGTTGACAGTCAGTATTACGAATATCCAGTCGGATGTGAGTATCTTGAAGAATACCGAGGGGGAAATGAAAACTTCACTCTCCACATCACTATAGTACAGGATAAAGTGGAGCTCTTTTCTGCTGAGCTGGCAGAAAGTCAATTCACTTTTCATCTTCCAAAGTAATATCAGATGAAAATGGCAGATACTTAATAATTTCAGGTACATTGTTGCATGTCCCTGTATAAATGTGGGTGCTAAGATTCTTTTGGATTTATAAAGGGGTGTCAGTTATTTTACGATGTCCGCATCCTTTTAACCATTATCTACTCCAAACCCTCCGCTACAACCCCCGAAGTAGTGATCTCAGTCGACGCTGAATAAGTGTTCGACAGGGTTGAATGGGACTACCTGCTTACTGTATTACATAAATTTGGATTCTGTGATACATTTATTTCTTGGATACGCATTCTGTACACATCCCCACAAGCTAGTATCTCCACCAATGATATACAATCAACTTATTTTACTTTATCCCGTGGCACTCAACAGGGCTGACCCTTGTCTCCTTTAGTTTTTGCATTAGCTATAGAGCCCTTGTCAATTTATCTGAGGTCCTCCACCTCTTTCACTGGGATATCCCGTTTGGGAGTGGAATTTAAACTATCTCTTTATGCGGATGATTAATTACTGTATGTTTCCAGCCCAAGTCGCTCTTTACCAGGAATTCTAACCTTTCTCCAGAGATTTGGTTCATTTTCAGGTTATAAGGTTAACATTTCCAAGAGTGAGTGCTATCCGGTTAATACTTTGGCATCACAACTAAATCAATCTGATATCCCATTCAGACTGAGCCCCTCAGCTTTAAGTACTTAGGAATCAATATCACCAGAACTCTAGCTTCACTTTTCTCTCCTAACTTCTCCCCATTAAAACTGACCTTCAGCAATGGAGGTCTTTACCGCTCTCGCTTATAGGAAGAATTAACACAGGAAAAATGAACATCCTGCCTAAGTTCTTAAAAGTTTTAAGACTATTGATTGGGACATTTCTAGCTTTTTATGGTGTGGAAAGGCACCCAGAATACAGAATACATAAGCCAATGCTTCAGAGATGTAAACTCAACTGGACATCACACATTCATAAAATCTTATTTTGGTCAAGACCAGCGGATTCCCCATGGTGTACGTTAGAGGTACTTTCATGTGGCTTGTCCGCTTCAATGGCTTGCTTACCTCATCTATTTCCACCAACTTCTCTGGCTTTACAGATAACCCAGTGGTTAGTTCAACTCTAAAAATCTGGTAGAATTTTAAATTTGTTTCTGCATCTACCTTTGCTCCGTTACTGACATTCCAACCTGCACTATCTGATCCCATGTTTGCTATCTGGCACTACAAAGGTCTCAAAACCTTCAAAGATCTCTATAAAGACGGTGTTTTTCGTAGCTTTGCAGATCTGTTGAGAAAATTTCAGCTTCCACCGTCCCGTCTTTTTCGCTATTTTCAAGTTAGACACTGTGCACTATCATTGTTTCCTACTTTTTCCTCCTCACTGCCAAATCAACTATGGAATGATTTTCTCTCTTCTGACCAAGAGCGTAACCATGGTATGGACATTGGGGGGGTCCAACGAACTCGGCGGGAGGATATGCAAATGAATGTAACGTTAATGATCAAAAACTGGAACTGACGTTAGCCTAGCCTACTTCGTGGGTGTGCAGATATCAACATTTAATTGACGTTCTTAAGAACAAACCAAGCCATGGTATGATGCCTTCTATACTAATCTAAGGTTACCTATTTATGTATCTAGCTACTTATTGTCGGGAGCAAAAAAAAGCTCATATGTTCTGTTGCACTTTTCTATACTTGGCTGCTGTCTCCATTTCTTACAGACTGAGCTGCTAAAATTTATCAACAAACTTACGTTGAGTATGGGTGTAACCAAGTGTACAATTGGAGGGAGTGGCACACACCTATTTTCCTTAACAAACGGAACTATATTAAGAAGGAATAGACATAAATATATAGAATATATGAAGAAAAGACAGATCCGTTGGCAGGGTTCATTAAATGGGGACAAAGAATGCGTGATTACGTCCATGCTTCTGACCCTCTTCAGGAATCTCTTATTTCAAGAATTTATAATAAAATTTTATCCTACAACAGCTCACCTGTCATTAAAATAAAGTTTGCTTGAGAGGGCGAATTGGGGTTGACCCTACATGAAGCCTGGTGGGACATTGCTCTTAACAAGATCTACCCAAACTCATCTTGTGCTCATCTCTCTTTGATACAGTTCAAGGTATTGCACAGGATTCATTTCTCCAAAACATGTCTATCACAGATTTGTCCCACTGTCACTGACAGATGTGATAAATGCCATGCCTCTCCCTGCAACCTCACCCACATATTCTATTCCTTTTGGCAGAAGTATTTTTATAGCATCTCAAAAATACTGTCTATTACCATTAAACCCTCTCCCCATACAGTGGTGTGGAAAAGTGTTTGCCCCCTTCCTCATTTCCTGTTCCTTTGCATGTTTGTCACACTTAAGTGTTTCGGAACATCATACCAATTTAAACGATAGTCAAGGACAACACAAGTAAACACAAAATGCAATTTGTAAATGAAGGTGTTTATTATTAAAGGTGAAAAAAAATCCAA
>JAFFST010054279.1:87914-100904 GCA_022414735.1 Noturus placidus
GCTCAGTGTCAGGGTCTTGGCAATCTTCTGTTATCCTAGGCCATCTTTATAGAGCAACAATTCTTTTTTTTAAATCCTCAGAGAGTTATTTGCCATGAGGTGCCATGTTGACCTTCCAATGACCAGTATGAAGGCGTGTGAGAAAGATGACACCGAATTTAACACACCTGCTCCCCATTCACACCTGACACCTTGTAACACTAACAAGTCACATGACACCGGGGAGGGGAAATGGCTAATTGGGCCCACTTTTGGACATTTTCACTTAGGGGTATACTCACTTTTGTTGCCAACGGTTTAGACATTATTGGCTGTGTGTTGTTATTTTGAGTGGACAGCAAAATTACACTGTTACACGAGCTGGACACTCACTACTTTACATTGTAGCAAAGTGTCATTTCTTCAGTGTTGTCACATGAAAAGTTATAATCAAATATTTACAAAAATGTGAGGGGTGTACTCACTTCTGTAAGATACTGTATGCACATATATGTATGCACATATATGTATGCACATATATGTATGCACATATACACACACACACATACATATACATGTATAAAATATGGGAGGTCAGGTCAAGGCACACACACATTCACATAAGCAATTAATGTAGCCATTCAACATCCTGGTAGATATCTATATATACCACTTATCTGTAAATATATAATGTTTTTTCTTGCTGGAAAGGCAAGTGAAAGCTAAGGATAGTGTGTTCATGTGTGTGTGTGTGTGTGTGTGTGTGCATGTGTGTGTGTGCGTGTGTGTGTGTGTGCGCGCGTGTGTGTGTGCGCGCACGCCTGCGTGCCCAACACATCTGGTCCTGGGGGCTTAACTACAAGCGGCAATTTCTCAGATAAACCTAGAGGCAGCTACATCAAATATTAAAAGCATTACATTAAAAATGTAAAGGTTTACACAACACGGTGTGCATTTTGTTTTCTCAAGTGTAATATTCTCATCAAACGGATTCCTCAAGAATCTCAAAACATGTTTTTGTTTGCCCTGTTTCAATCTCATTTTTGACAAACTCTCACAGTTTGTTATAAATCACAGTTCCATAAATCTGGTCCATACTGACCACACTGACTTTGAATCCATACAGTCTTTTCATGTTACAGATCACCCACACCATCATTAACAATAACACCAATCCAAGTTTTCATTTTAAACAAGAGAGGATTGGAAATAATGGTATCTATATTTGAAATGGAAAACCTCCGACCCTTGAGGTGCTGCTGAAGTTCAGAATGAAGATTCTAATTTAAACCTAGGAGACACAAGTCAATGCAACACGTCAGACACAGGGAATTATGAATAAATAAATAAATAACTACAAAAACATGAAAAGGTCTTATTTATGAAAAGGCTGAATAATTTAGTGCTTTCTTAAGGAACGGGTGGTAATGAAGATGATATCTTTGGATTTATGGTGGCTCAAATTTAAAACATTCAGACATGTCATAGTCTTCAACTCTCACAGAGCCACCACAAATCAAAAGACACCTCATCTAACGTTACCCGTTCCATAAGACACCATTGAAGTCTTCTGGCTTTTTTGTGTTCCTGTGGTTATTTATTCATAGTGTCATGTATCTGATGTATATTTCAACACTTGAACATTTTTCATTGGTCAAAGTAATACTTATGCAACGCATTGATTTGTAAATTATCAATACAAAATATAATGTGAAATTAACTCAATCAATTAAGATTTAAGCTGCTCATTGTTTTTAACCAGCAGTATTTTTAACCACAAAATTTCATTATGTGGAATAAAGAACCTATGGGCAGATTTTTCTTCTACAACATTAATGTAATGGCCTTAATGATGTTTCCCGCACAGTTATATGCACACATTATTTTTATTCATTCCACTTGAGCAGTGAATGTTAAAATTCCTTGGCAGTGGTAAGATCTTATATCAATCCATGGTAATTTGTTTCTCCTCTTAATCTGTAACCAAGACTCTTCATCACACACACACAGCCACTTCCTTTCCTATATTCATCTCTAACCAATATCTCTGCAGTATTGGCCAAGTTACCTGACATTTGTCATGCAGTCTCTGATTCCTTTTGCATATATTTCCATATATTGACCAATATTCATTTGAAATGTAATACTTTATCCCAAGCATACACTGGATAAGTATTCACCTTCCTTTAACATTTCCATATTTTGCAGTGCTTCAACCTGCAACTGAAATGGACTTATTGGTTTCTCTGCATTCTCTGGTCTGATGAGGCCAAAATTGTGCTTTGTGCCAAGGCCAAAAATGAGTTTGGTAGAGCCCCAAAACTGTTCGTCACCCTGAGAACAAAATAATAATTCTCAAATAATACTATCTCGCAAGTAAAATCTGAGCTTCTCGTCATCCCAGTCTGTCCCTCAATCAAACACATCATCACTGTACAGCTCGGCTCAACCACACTCAAACTAACCAGGACAGCCAAGAACCTTGAGTGAAGCTTGATGACAGCTTGACCGTTACAGACCACATCTCAACAACTGCTTGGTCGTGTAGATTCATCCTGTTCAACATCAAGAAAATCCGACCCTACCTCACTGAACAGGCCACACAGATACTAGTCCAGGCTCTTGTTATCTCAAAACTGGACTACTGCAACTCTCTACTTTCGGGACTCCCAGCCAGCTTCATTAGACCCCTTCAGATGATTCAGAATGCTGTAGCACACCTAGTCTTCAACCAGCCCAAGACAACCCATGTCACACACATGTCTTCATCTCCTTCCGCTGGCTTCCTGTAGCTGCCCGCATAAAATTCAAGGTCTTGATGCTCACCTACAAAACCTTGTCTTGTAAAGCACTCTCCTAAAGCACATCATGCAATCATATGTTCCATCATGCAATCTGCGATCGATTAGCAACCAACGTTTAGTAGTTCCCACTCAGCGTGGCGCAAGGTCCCTTTCCAGAACCTTCACACTAACTGTTCCTCAGTGGTGGAATGAACTTCCAACCTCAATCCGGACTGCAGATTCACTCACCATCTTCAAAAAACAGCTAAAGACCCACCTCTTCCTTCAACACCTAATATACTCATCAAAAAAAATGGCACATACACCTCTAGTCTGTGCACTTTGCTTCTTCTAGAACTCAGATAATGGATCTTGTATGAAATCACTACTCATATTGTTCTCTGTTCTCGTATTTGTAAGTCGCTTTGGATAAAAGCGTCTGCTAAGTGAATAAATGGAAATGTAAGTAGATAAACACCTAGCTGAAATTATGCTTGATTGGAAACCCAAATACTAGATATAGCCTACATGTCACATAATGGATGTAATGAAGGTTGAGGGCGGATGCAAGTAAAAGACCTTTATTGAGAGAGAGAGTCAGACAAATCCAAAACGGTTATCCAAAGCATGGTCTAATAATAGGCAAAAGGTCAGGCTATATACACATCGGCATGGGCGAGAAAAATAGATCTAGCAGTCCACAAGAAAATATTCTGGATCACCTGACAAACCATCATACTGCTCCGGGAGATCTACTGCAGTCCACTGCAGAAACTGGATCGAACCCACAGCTGGGATGGTTTGCTTGGTTTTCCTCATTTGACAATCGTAAAGCGTGCATTCACCAAGTGTTTGCACACAATATTGCAGCACTGGCTCGAGGGGATCTTGTGACAGATGCCCCCATGGAACACACTGCCCTCCACTGGCGGTCCTGGCCCTTTGGGCAAAATGTCTTCAGCTGAAACAGAAGACTGAGTGGCATACTCGGCGGAGCAGGAAGGCGGAGCGTTGTCCTCAGCAGAGCAGGAAGGTGGACCGACATCCTCAGCAGAGCAGAGCACGGAGGTGGAGCGGCATATTCAGCATCCAGCTGGCTAACCCTAACTCAGAGACTCAGATAAGATGCAGACTCAGAGAATTATTGAATAATCTCATTCCATATTTCTTAGCGAACATAAACACATGACACTAGTAGTGTAACGCCAATACTGAGGAAGCAGTACAAGTTCACTTTTGAAACCGTGGCGATTAGTACAGTTAATTATCACCTGCTAAGTTACTGTTTTCCAATGAATACAATTTCAAGAGCTTCCTGCCTAAATATCACAAACTCGGCCAGGCTTTTTCAGCAGCATTAACGCTAATTGGTGGTGAACGCTAACTTGGTGGCGATCATTTGGTTTCCTCGCCTTTGGACTCCGCACAGTTAAAAGCTCAAAGCAACAAACAAACATTCACTTTGATGTGAGTTTAGAGTTGGATGATGATGTCAGCAGTGCAGTCCACAACCTGATTGGACAATGATTTAACACGTGTTAAATGTGATTTTTTTTTTCTTTTTTAACACATTTGTTGGATAAATTAACACATGTTGAAATAGTAATAATGCAAAGTGTGTAGGATATTAACGCATCCTTTCTGAGAGTGCATACACAGATCAGCGTACCATATTTAAACTCCGGTGCTCAATTGGTTAATGACAATTATTCTCATTGGAAATGTAACAAGCTACAAGGTTGTATTTTCTTCTTTTGTCTGAAAAATGAATCCATTCATTGAAAGAATCCAATCCAGTCTTCCAAACAGGATTCCTCAAACACATAAGACAGTCTGATTTGTTTGTGACATGTTTGAAATTGTACACTGGAGGTATTTCCAGCTAGCCACTTTAGACACAATTAGACACACCACAGAGCATCAAAACTATGAATATACTATACTAGATATATCCAGTTTGCATGATAGAACTTTAAAAATCAAACACTGTAGTAAAGTCTGAAAAGAAGACGAGCATATGGGTGATTTATGCTTTCTCGTGAAAATCAGAAAGCATATGGGAACAAACAAATTCTGGTCCATAAGTTGCAGCAGCCTCCCACAGAACCAGATGTTACATTTTAACAAAAAAAAATGTTTTTTGGTCTTGTGCAATTTAAACACTGGACAACAATACAACTCTGTTATCTTGAATAGTTTGTTATAGCAAAAAGCAATATTCTTAATAACCAATCATGCTTGGTAAAAATCTCACCATAGGCCTTGTTGGACCTTTAACAAGAATGTTATTGTATTTAATTTAGTGAATATTGTCTTTTGTGTTCCACAAGTATGGATGCTTTAGCCCCTTTATTTATTGCTTGACACACAGCTGAAGAAAAAACATTGCCTTGACACTCTCTCCAATGTCAAAAATGCCAGAACCAACATAGTTTTGCTCCAATCAAATAAACAGGTTGTTACAACCAAAATAAATCTGTCTGGATCTGAGTAGAGGGAAATTAAATGAAGTTAACTGCAAAAAAGTGGACTGTGCTTTTTTTATGGGAGGAAAAAAATAGTATCTTGCATATATGCATCAACAGACTCATTCATTGAAGGAATCATTCCATGATTCATTCAATATTAAAAGTGTATCAAAGGAAATATATAGAGTACTTTGTGTTTCTATTTGCGCTGACAAGTTGTTTGAGTCGCTTAATAATTTCCTTTCATGTCAGAAATACTGAATAATTTATATATTTTTTAAAATATTCTGTACTGATTCTCAGACCTACAAATAAGTAGGTTGATCAACAGTAAATATCTTTTATACATGTCAGTGCTGGAAACGGCATCCAATTATAACATTCAGAACACTATGCAGCCTACAAACATGGCCGCCACAGACTACATCTGTCACGGAATCGAGTTGAGGACGGATACAAATGCAGATAAGCATTTTATTGCAGGAGATATAGGCAGACAAATCCAAATCATGAAACAATAGCGTGGACAAAACAGGCAAATGGTCAGGAAAACAGGATAAACTAGACTAAGACACTACTCAAATAACGAGGACAAGAACCAGATTAAAACCATGAAACAAAAAGCTTTGATAAAAGGCTTGATACATGACAGAGACCACGGCAACTGAGCGTATTACTTCACAAAGACTAAGTGTTTGAACAGTCTCTTATATGTGTGGTGTGATTTGTGAGTGTAAATTGGATGCAGAAGTGTGTGATTAGAATGAAGTTGTGTTTTGGATAATGCAGTCCATGGTGGCCATGTTTGTAGGACGCAGTGCAGAATGGGAAATGTAGTCACTGGTTTGATGTAATATGACAGAACCCCCCTCCTGCACCACTCCAAGGGTGCTTCTCCCAAAGAGCCAAAACAAACTCCCGCCCCTGGTGGTCCTGGCCCTCTGGGAAAATTGTTCACACAGCCCCTCAGTTTCCAATACAGGCGTTGTCCAACAAGTAGCAGGTTCATCAAGGAGCCAAGGAGCAGACATGAGGCTGGAGCTGGATCGGTGGGGTCATTAGGTGATACCTAGGCTTGGAAAGTTGTGTCATCAAGCTTTAGATGTGGGCTTGACTTGGTGGGCCGTCTTGTCTGGCTTTCTTGAGTATGGAGTGACGTCCTCAGCAGACCAGTGAGGTAGAGCAACATCTTCATCTGTGTAGGGATGCCAAGCGGCATCCTCAGTCACGAAGAGAGGGTGTCATTCTTCACCAACTCTGCCGGCTGAACTAGGTTTTCCATGTCAACAGACTCGGACGTTAGCAGAATGTGGTTGTCCATATCAGCAGACTCGAGCATGAGCATAACTTGGTTGCCCGTGACAGCGGGGTGTCCACTAATCGCAGGGTTAGCGATGACCCCACAAAGTGTCCTTGGGCAGGACACTGAGCTCCCAATGGGAGGATAGCACCTTGCATGGCAGCTCTGTTGTTATTGGTGTGTGAGTGTGTGTGAATGGGTGAATGCTTGTATGTAAAGTGCTTTGTAGAACCGCTAAGGTTAATGAAAAATATAATATAAGTGCAGACCATTTACAAATCACAAGGAAGGTCTGCTGCATTGCCAGCGCTTGAAAAAGACATTTTAATTGATACCTCCTGTTACGAAACACAACTTGGACAGGAAGTAAGCGCAGGAGTAAAGTCTATTGATTCTTAAGTCACTGTACGAGGAGGCAGGAAACAAGATCTAAACATAAACTTACAGCTGAAACAAGAATCCTGAACTTAAACATTTGTCCTTTAACTAGAAATGTGGCATGCAACTACCATCTAACCATGACATGAAAAGTTCATGTAACTAGGGCCTGAAACACTCCTAACTTTGGCATGAAACACTCTTAACTTCAACATGAAACACTCGTTTTACTAAGGCATGAAACTAGGAACAGGAAACTAGACAGAGCACGGACACATTCCCGCCAGGCACCATTACACATTCCATCTTTCCTCTATTAGTCTCTACTCTAATATTTCCCCTTGTGCGTAGCAAGGTGAGGGGTTTAAATAACCGGTCCCAATTACCTTAATTGCTGACAGGTGGAAACATTTCAAAGCACACCCTCGCACGTCCGCCAATAACTGAACAGGGTGGGGACAGAACAGAAACCAAAATAAGTGCACATGTCCATTGTAAACAAAGTCTCTCCAGCTGACTGTGCAAGTCATCTCCACAGCGCCATCTGCCGGCGAGATCATGACACCTCCAGAGATAACCATGAATATACTACGGAAAATGCATGCTGGAAGAACATGATGAAATAAAGTGGGGGTAAAACAAAGTTATTAAAAAATATAAATGAGGAATAAAAAACTTGGGGGGTGTGCTGTTATAGGAAATAATCAACAAGTGAGTGGAGTGATATCGCCTGATGTGAATGTAGCACCCCTAAGTTGTTTTATTCTATGTATAAACAGTCATTCCATTACCAGCCTAGCTATATTTCCTCTTTCTTGATGTAAATAAGACAAATCCAAGCAGCTTCTCATGTTACTGAAGAAACTACAAATTGTAAACATCTCTGTCCTGAAGACTTCCCTGTGGTGCAAAAATTACTATTACTTAAATTGTATGGAGCATCTGCCCATACAAGTCCCTGTGAATGAGTTATTACTATCGAAACTACAACATATTAGAACAAGCAAATGAATATAAACCTGGTATTTGGTTTACAGCCGGAAACTGTTGTCAGAGTTGCTGTTAATAAAAAAAAATCAACAAATTCTGATCAATCACAATCAAGAATCAAATGGCGCTATGATATAAATGTATACACCGCTCATTTTAGCAATTGATGATAAGCTCATCTTACTGATGTTGAAACACAGATTGCTCTGGAAAGTCCCCAGGAAATATTTTTAATTCCTTAAACTCACAGTGGAATTGTAGTAAACAGGATGAAACACACAGCACGCCTGTTATTACGCTTCATATGTGTGCTCAGCAATGATAATATACACAGTGCAAATGCAATATTCAGCAAGATGTGCAATTATTAACAGACATGTTGACTTTACCTGATATGAACAGGCCTATACGGTGAGAAGCAATATCATAAAAGCCGAGATCAATCTTCATCAGTGACAGATGTAAACGAGCCGGAAATCTCCCTCCCCTGGGTCAGACAGATCAACGTGCCGCACTTACTCTGATAACCTTTACTGAGTTCCAAAAGCATTGCTTTTATCGATTAGTCAATTACAGTATTTGCTTTTCCGATTGTGGAATTACTGAGTGGGGACGAAAAAGCATGGCTTAAAGGGCACAAGTCAAAATGAGGCATAAAGGATAACTTTCCGGAGAGATGACTGAGTCTGGTAGAAAGTTTCAGGCACTACAGATGCGGCTTAATTAAATATACAAGTGCACATTACCAAGGCAAGAGACGGGCCATCTGCTGCTCCTGCAAAGACATGCCAGGGATAAAATATTCATACACACACACACACACACACACACACCAAGAAACGCTTTTAAAAATGTGTTTCTAAAACTGCTAACTGCTATCACACAGTTTCTTGCTCTGTACTTTGTAAAACTTCCATGCCAATTAGCATCCAGCAGAGCTAGGATGTGACCTCTTGACACACAGCTTAGCACATTAGCCCACAGTATCTGGAAAGGTTTATTCTTTCTTTCTTTTTTTCTAAGTCACAGTCCAGAGCATCTCAAGCCTCTTATTATAGCTTCAACCTTTTCTCAGTGTCAACCCATGGGAGAGGAACCTAACCAAGAGGTGTCAATTACAGACCACTGTTGAGTGTAGCATTAATGAAACCTGATGGACAGATCAGTGTTCATAAATTTTCACACATAGGCCACACTTTTCTCAGGAGTTCCAACAAACTTTTCTTGTGACACCCAGGAAGACATGTGGTGTTGACAGAAATGAACAGGAGGTTTAGGAAGCATTTATTAGAGTTATGTCTGAAGCTGGAGACTTTTGGATTTCCGCTGTGTATGCATTGCCAGATGCTAGCTGTTAAGATTCATCTTAACAAAACAACCTTAGGGACAAAGTTAACTCACTGCCTAACCATGTTGATGCTATAAAGATTTGAACTTCCCAGAGAACAGTTTACATCTCACCCTTTCTTTGGGGACAATCACACCTGGACGCTTATACCTAAGCAGTGCTGCTTAATCGTAAATAGTCTTATTCACAATATGCTCATACTGAGAATCTACTTAGAATCTCACTTCACACTGCCTTTATAGTATATAGTTGTATAAGAGTAATAATTTATAATACCACTATCAGGTGTTATCCAGAAGATGGAATGCTTTTGAGTCTTCCCATGTTTCATCCTCATGTCATTTATTATTACTATTTATTCATTCATCTTCAGTTTTTTTTATCATGGTCAGTATAGTGGTGAATCTGGGGCCTATTCTATACTCACCCTTTCACTCACCAGTAACTTCTCTAATTCCACTGCACAATGCTCTAAGTAGAAATATAGGACATATGTTATGTCCATTCTTTAATTCTTTCTTTTAATTATGTCCATTCTAGAATCCATTCTTTAGACCTTCTGATTTAGTATCAACACCTTATATTTATAAACAATCAGATTAAAATATAAATTAAAATAATAACAAATAATGGTGAGTGAGGGTTTATGTGCACGTTGGATCCGGAGTCATTCTGGCATTAATTTTCACCGCCTTCATGCATTCATTTTCTCCAGATGAGCTGACACGTTTTTGGAGCAAGTGCCCAGAGGACAGGACACGAAAAAGCAGGTCTTAAAGGTGTTAAAGAGTGGGAATGGCTCATTACACTGTCTGTTGTTTGTAATTAACATGTTTGTTGACAGATTAATGTTCTGTTGAGTTGCCACCGTGACTGGCAGCTTCTCAAAATGCTGACTAATGGAGCTTGTCAAACTGTTTACAATTCACTAAACAAGCAGCAAGTCATATTCCTGGAACTGACAAGCTTATAGTTATGTAAGAATGCAATAATTTTAATATCCATTCACCTGAACAATTAACGAAAATGGCATCTTGATATCAACATGCCAAATTGACACTATGATAGAAAGCATTAGACAAAATGAGCTATAAACAACTGATCCCTTTGTTCATATTATTTGTTATAAATATGTAATACATTGAACATTTGTCTTCTAGATTCTCCTTAGTATCTCACATCAGCCATGGTGGATAATAAATGGAGGTAACAAATAGAGATATGGATGTGATTTATGGAGATCTGCATTGAAATGCACTCACTAATATCTCAATAATTGTAATATTCCCAATTGTTAGTGTATTTCCAATAGTTACCGTAGTCTACCACCACACGTTAAATAAATACTACTGCTTTCTTGCTATTAAACTTGCAGTCCATAGCCATAGCATGCGAGTGGTAATTAGCATTGTTGAAGCAACATCATTAGCTGAGATTGTGGAAATCCGCATTAATGTGGGGGCTACAAAGGAGAGATGTAAACAAAGCACTCAGATTTTTAAAGTTCCAGTTCTATTTGAACTCTTAGAGTAAGTGACATAAGTTCAAAAGTTACATCAATATTTACTCAGGGAAAGTTATTTGTATTCAGAGTCGGGTTATGCAGGTATTTAAATCGATTTTCTTTTAAATCACCCACATGTTGATCACAACTATGAGATTGCAAGACTTGTGTAGAAACATCAGAGATGCATTTTTTTTTAAATAACATCAAGGTCACTAACTTTTAAATAATTAATAGGTTTAAGACTTTAAGCTCACAGAAAAAGCAGTGGGATAGAAAATGTGGACTGAAACAGATCACATTTTCTCCTTTGCTGTCAAACATAATATGATGTAATGTACAAACAAGATACATTTTAAATTAAAAAAATATATAAATACAACGAAATACAAAGGAGAAGGTGGCAAACATTAAAATAAACATCTAAGACTAGTGTAGCATATTGGGAAAATATTGCTGCATGGATGATTCTAGTGTCACACCAGTGCCGGAATCAACTACACTCAATTTCCCAGAACTCACCGTGGCCTACAAACATGGCCACCACAGACTAAAATCCCCAGCATCTCACTCTATCAGCACTCTAAAGCATTTCTGCCACATTGCTCATTGTACATCTCTGGCCAAGAGGGTGTCTCGGACCAACAAAAGATCGCACAATTCCTCAGCCTGCTCACAGGCAATGCCAAGTGGGCTACTGCATTCTGGTATCAAAGAGAGAATTTATTGTTGTCGTACAACTGCTCCATGGAAAATTTACACAAGTTTTTGACACACCCCCACAGGAAAGGAAATTGGAGAGCAACTCCTAACTGTAAAGCAAGGGAAAGGAAATGCAATTGAATATGTACTAGAGTTACGTATTATCATTGCAAGAAGTGGATGGAACGAGACTGCACTCAAAACTGCCTTTCACCAGGGTCTCAACCATGAAGTGCTCACAGAGCTGGCCGGACATTGTGAAAAAATGTCCCTTGACTCCATGATTGATTTAGCCATTTGTCTGGATCACCTCATCCACAGTCATCATGTACACAAGGGGGCAGTGAGCCCCTTGCCAGAAACCAATCTCTTGGAGCCCATGCAGCTAGTGAAGACCAGACTGAGCCCTTAAGAAAAGAAAAGCTGTGTTTTTACTGAAGTCACCCCAGTCAATTTGTGGCACAGTGACCTGCTCATGAGAAAACCCTGGTGCAACCCAGTCCCACTGAGAGGACCACCACATGTACCCCCATGGTGAGTCCCTCTCACTGTCTGTCAGTCCTTCACGCTAAATGTGCAGATACAACAATCGGACCCTGTAGCTGGTCTCTCACTGCTGATCGACTCCGGAGCACTAGGAAATTTCATGGACCATGATAACACCACGAAGTTCAACATACACTACAGCACCCCCTAAGGATTTATGCCGTCGATGGAGGGCCCATAGGAAATGGAACTGTCATGTTGTGCATCAAACCCCTCCTGCTCCAAGTCAGCACCATGCCAAACACTCCAATTCCCCTGTATGCACCTTCACGACCCTCAAATACTGACAAAGAAATCATGAAATAGTCTTCCCATTGCTGTAATCACTGTCTGCACCTCCCCCAACTTGTCATTGCCATAATCACTGTGGAGAGACTCAAAACCCAATCCCCCATATACATCTCCACAGAATATACCGCCCTCCTCCTACTATTTTGTGTATTAACAGACCAAAACATGAATGCCAGTGTGACATATTTTGGTTACATAAACTGTCAGACTGTATTGAATGAAAGAGATTTTTCAGCTTTTCCAAACTTCTTAAAGCAGCTGCATAGACATGATGCAAATGAGTTTGAAAGCTCTTAACATAATTCAGAACATTTGGACTAAACTCTGTGCTTTGTTGAATTACCTTGTGCATGGCAAGCATTTGCCAGGGCAAACCCTCTTCCCAATCTTATGATAGCTCAGTGCAATAAGAGCATAACATTGATTTAAGAGTATAGTGGAAGCGCGCCAGAGCTCCCTGAGACTAGAAATTTTATACTTAACCTGAAGCTACCTTACTTGGTCTTAATAGCATTCAAAGGAACAGCTGCTGCTGCAGAATGGCTACAGTGGTGTGAAAAAGTGTTTGCCCCCTTCCTCATTTCCTGTTCCTTTGCATGTTTGTCACACTTAGGTGTTTCGGAACATCAAACCAATTTAAACAATAGTCAAGGACAACACAAGTAAACACAAAATGCAATTTGTAAATGAAGGTGTTTATT
>JAFFST010054279.1:107895-120924 GCA_022414735.1 Noturus placidus
TCGGAAAGAGCGCTGAACTAACCAACCCTTACCAAAACTAAAGTTTTCAGTAAGAGAAATCCCCTACTGACTTCAAATCTGATAAACAGTCTGCGCACAATAACAGATATAATGTCCTTAACTTTAAAAAAAAAAACAAAAAAAACGCCGCTGTACAGGTGATACACTTCATCCTGATATCAAGAGTTTAACATATTCTCCTGCCTCCTCCGCTGAAATAAAGTTCTTCTGGACACCGTTATGTGTAATGCGAAACCGAGCTGGGTGAAGTATTCCATACCGAGCGCCCTCAACATCACGAAGTTGACGCCGAATCTCATTAAATTCAGCTCGTGCCCGAGCTATCTTAGGTGTGTAATCAGGAAAAACGGAAATAATCAAATTCCTCACATTAATCTTCTGGAGCTCTCTCGTACGGCGTAAAACATCAATACATTCACTGTGATAGTAGAACCTGCGCACAATTGCTCGTGGTTGTTCATCAGGCTTGGGCTTCGGCTGAAGCGTCCGGTGGGACCAGTCAAAAAACCGGCTCTTTCTCCAGACCAAACGCCTCTTTTAACATTTCGCACTTGATACAGCAGATCGTTTGTGCTGGTTTGCAAGCTTCAAAGATTGGATTTGTTATAGAACAATATGGACAAAGCACACTTTGTTAAATAAATCAAAGTAAAACAAACAAACTAGAGACTAAACCACGAGTCTGACAGCAAGCCACATCCAATGGCACCATCTTGTTCCCCTATTCCATGCTGTGTTAATGAGTTTGAGTAAATAAAGGAGCATATTCCTGGTACTCTGAGCTCTCTTTTATTTGAGGATGAATGTCAAAGTCACTGAAAGCGTCTAGTGACAAATCATCTTGTGCCTTTCAAGCCAACTCTTTGACAACATCTCTTATTTACCCTGGTGAAAAGTGGCAATGAGAACAGACTGGTTACATCTTCTTCAAAATTTTATAAAGTTCTAGGGTCATGAGACACTCTACTGCTTTATTGTCATTGATAGGGTCGTGGAATACATTGCAAAACAAATCTACAGATTGGATGAGTGCTCTTGCAGTTAGTAGCTAAATAAGCTGAGATATCTTATCTTTGTCTGTCTGGATCTGTTAAGAAGTACATCACACACTCATAATAGGAAACCTTCAGAAACTCTGAAGAATCTCCATTATATTTGATGAGTTGTGTGATGAGAAGGGAGTGGATTCGACCATGAATCAACTGGGGATCCTCAGTAGTAGAAAATGATGAAAACTGTGAGATGTCGTCATTAGATTTCTGCTGGATCATCTTCTCACATGTCACAGGAAAGTCTGAGTGGTGAGCTTAGCTCCCATGTGTGTGACTAGTGTGTTGCAATGGACTAGCTTCCCATCCAATATATTCCTGGCTCTCACCCAGTGTCCCTGGTATAAGCTTTAGATCCACTGAGACCCTGACCATCAAACCAATTACTGAAGACGAAAGAAAAATAAATGATTGACTGTTATTAGAAAAAGCGACATCCATTAAGGAGGTAGCACTGACATAATCATGCTTTTTTCATGATGGAGCTTGTAGTGAAGTTTAACCTGTCTGCATTAAACGTAACCTATTCACAAAGTGTTAGTTGATAACTTGTGAACAATTTCTTGCCTTTGCATGGCCACTATGTAATGTTGATGGCATATTTTCTTCACAGCTTTTTAGGTGCTTAGCTAATGACTCAGTACCCCCAAAAACCCAATTTAAAAAAAACTCCAGAATTTTCCACAATGAAAAGGTAAACTGTTATTAGAGGGCCAAGAGTTAATTATCTTTGCTAACATGATTCTTTTGCTCATCAGTCTTCAGATCTCTACTTAGGACTTCCATCAGGTTGTTGCCATGGAATTAATCCTGATGACGTTCTTTCTAGAAACGGATTTCTGTATGTACTTTTGTGATTCTAAATCTTTTTAAAGGGCAGATGTCCATTGTTACTGAATCAAAAACCTCTCTCACAAAGGCAATTAAACAGCTGTTTGTTGTTTAGTTTGTAGCAAAAATACAACAGTGTGCAGCTTGCCAGGTCGAGAAATGGTTTAATTTATCAGGGTGACAGTAATTGTGTTTTTGGACAACATCCATATAATGATGTCGAGAAAGCCCTGCCAGGAAAGGTAAGCACGGCACTTGACACAATCAAAGTTTCACTGACTGGTTTTCCAGCAAACACAATTAAACAGCTGCGCTTCCATATACACATACACAGAGACACACACACACACATCCTGCTGCTGCTGGCATCATGCAAAGCACCTTGTCTCATGTCTTTTGTTTTCCTCTAGCTGAAATCAATATTATGGATTGCTGTACCTCCAAGAACCCCGGCCTCAACAGAGATCCCCAGATAACCATTTTAATTAGGATAGACGAAACAGCATCCAATCCAAAGGAAAATAAAATAGGGGGAATATCTGTATACTCCCAGAAAGTTACATTTAAAACAGTCCCAGAAATCTACAATTTTTCCAGTTAATAAAACCATGTATTTACATAATTTAAATGCAATAAATGTATAATTACATTTAGAAACAAAATCTCTTCCATCCTAAGCTCAAATTAGTCAGTCAGTGTGGCATTTCAGATGTTATTCTCATGTAGGTTTCGATTTATTTGGGTTCCCCAGTGGATTGGTGGCTCCCATCCAAGGTGTATCCCTGTCTCATGCCCAGTATTCCCAGCATAGACACCAAAGCCACCACCATCCATTTGTAGCAGAACATCCCAGAATCAGCTGAGGGTTGTGCAATGTGATTTAATTCTCAGTTCACAAAATACTATCGTTCCCTATATCAATGGTATCCTTACTGAAATCTGTAAGGTCTCTTGCTGTACATTCACTTCCATGCTGTGCACTTTGAGTTCCAGAACCAACTGATTTCAACTGAGCCCTCAGGGCTCACATGAGTGCATTTTAAGAATTAGTACATGCTTAAATAGTGACTTGATACACAGATATTTGTTTATTCATTAACATAGTAGCCTAGGGCTCCTGAGTGGTGCAACAGCAAAGTGTTCACCCATTTGACAGGAAATCACAAGTTCAGATCCTGATGATGAGTATTCTCTTGACTCCAAGGAGTCAATGGAACACTAATAACACAGGTGTCTATGAACTCATGTATGCAGAAGAGGGCAGATAGAGTGCCCATCTGTTCCTTCTTTACATTTGTGTATTCACAATCTCATTCTCACAACTTTACTGTGATCTTTAATACAGCTGTTTCAGATATTTAAAAGAAAATTACATATGTACGTATTCATTCATATACTGCACATAGATGAGAGACAGAGAAAGAAACTGCTAAAGAATAGTCAACTCCAAAATTCTTCACATACATGCACATATCAAGTGAAGCCAAGATATGTATTTAAAGTCTATTTTTCAAATTGCTGCAAAATCAAACAGAGTGGTGGAACCAAGTAAATGGTCACCCAAGGATCAGCCACTTTGAAAACCTCCAGTTCATAATTTTAAACTATTTTTTAATGGTCTGGATCTGCCTGCTCAAAAATATCATCTGCGAACAGCTTTGCTGGGGAACAACAAGGATAATTCCCAGTCTATTTTCTCTAAATCTTCCTCTCTGTTATGGAGATCTGAAAGGTGTAGAAGTGGGGGAGGGATGACAGGTGCGTGTTTCAGCTTTACCCAGGTGCCTCTCCAGGCCTGATTCATTTTGCGTGAAGTGCCATTGGCTCTAGCATCTCATAAATGCAGCACAATGAGCCACCGCATCTCCTACACTGCCTTGTACAAAGATAATTATGGCAGCTTTTTTTCTGTGATGCTTTGGCATCCTTGTCGGATTGCAAATATGCAGTCGGAGATGAGAGTGCAGCTCAAGTTGGAGGCATGTAATGACCAATCATCTTGTAAATACAGAACTCACACAGACATCTCAGGAAAAAAAAGTGTAGTCGTGATCTCTCGTTAACTCTGGGCTATTACTTGTTAGTTTAAAGTATCTCTTATGCAAAAGTGCTGATAATAAATGAGGGAACAGTTCACATGATTCAATATTATTTTAATTGACAGGATTTAAGAGTGATGACGTGAGGTATGCAATGGGATGCAAGAGGATAATTCATATTTGTTGAAATAATAGTTATTAATAGGTATTACTACCCACTGTGTGAGTGTGTATACCCAGCCGTGTGACTGGAAGCAGCTACACGCCGGTCCCAAGCCAAATGGGGAGGGGTGGGGAAAGCAATGGCAAACTACCCCACTACTTCTGCTGAAATGCTTTGTGGATCACATCGATGAAATACGTGGACAATTGATGACCCATAAAGTAACCGAAGGTCGATCTTGACCAATCGGTGATAGAGAGAGAGAGAGATTACTACTCACACAGACTTTCACGATTCTATAATAAAAAATAAATATAAAGACTTTCCTATGTCAGAAAACCAAAATTCTATAAATCGTAAATAAACATTTCCTCATAGATAACTACACCATATCAACAACTAACTATTTGGAATTGAGTATTTAACAACACTGTGAGATAAAACTCTTATAAATAATTGAAAATGAAAAGAAAGCGACTTGATACAAGTAAAACAAGACTATTAAATAAGCACAGTAAGATGATTTGTTTTTTAAAATAATAATAAAATAAAGTGTCATGGTAGCTCTGAATACAGTGTAGAACTAGGAATCCCATCAGGCCCTGCACATCACCTAACCACATCACATGACTGTTCGCACCTGATTCGCGGTTAAGCTTAATGAGCACCATATTTAAGCATTTCCAAGTGCTTGCCTAGTTATACTTTGTACTAAAAGTATGTACTCTTTTTGTGAAGAAAAATTACATACTTTTGAGGGTATATTAAAAGAATATGCAAACATTGGGACATGCTAACATGTTGTATAGCATTTACAGCGCTCTAAAATGCATTCTTGAATTCAGTGAAGCAAACTGTCATAAAACTCAACTTCCCTCTTGCAAGGAGTCATGGGCAATATTCGCTGAAAAAGTGTCCACAGATCCACACTTCAAAAATCTACCGGAAATAGTAGACCTTAGGATACTTTCAGCATACTACAATTTGGCCACTCTAATTCTCATCTCAGATACTATTTAGTATCGATAGTATGCCAATTGGGATGCATGACTGGTCTTTGCATGTCCCATTGTCTAGCTTTTGTCATTTGTTGTGATGTGTTTAAAAATAAACTGCCAGCACTCCGCCTCCACTACCAGTTCTTGGCATAAAGGCAATATACAGTCAGATTTAGTGGAACACATTTACATATCCTGTAAAATGATGCAAGCAAAAACAGCAGTAAAAAAAATGAGACATGAGATGTACTACAGTCTTGACAACAAGTTTGATCAACAGCAAGTTTGATAACAAACTGGATCCAGAGGCTGCAGGGCAGTAACTAAATCTTGTCTATAA
Organism: Noturus placidus; assembly: GCA_022414735.1. Classification (NCBI taxonomy): domain Eukaryota; kingdom Metazoa; phylum Chordata; class Actinopteri; order Siluriformes; family Ictaluridae; genus Noturus; species Noturus placidus. The sequence goes on from JAFFST010054279.1 coordinate 113,337, forward strand.
ATCACATGCCTGTAATCAAGAACCAGCAGGAATGTTGCCTCAACAATTGTACTGCTATTGTGCAAAAAGAACGATTAATTAAAAATCCTGCCTTGCCTTGCAGATCAACATGTAATATCAGATAAAAAAAAGAAAATGTTAAAAACAGAAAGTCATCCTGTTTGGAGCTCCAAATATCTGTAACTCTATTCATGACTATTCTGCTCATATCATTACAGTTTTTGTTTGTACACTCCTGTGATATGTTCTAATGAACATGATGTATTATTTCCCAAAATATAAACAAACTAGTAGCACGATTAAGCCACAGTGGCCCTTATTAGGCAGGTACTAAGGATTTATGAAAAAAATGTATATCTGTATTTGCGTCTGTTAAAGACACATTATTTGTTGTCATCTATGTCCATTTGGTTGCATACCTAATTTGTGAATATATACTATATAGTTACATACAATTTACGCTTCAGCTTTTCCAGGTAGTGAGAAATCCTGCTTTGAGTCATCTCTCTCCTTGGTTTTACAAACACCTAGAGAGCGATGCGATTAATTTCCCAGTATAGCAGTGTCACACACATTCACACACGTTAATACCAGTCTGAATTATTTACGTTGTTTACCAAAGTCAGGGTGTATGGCCTGTCATTCTGAGACCCAAGGCAATACTCATCACTTTCACTCAGTGGTTTACTTCTTTCATTTTCTTCTTCTTCTCTGAACAATTTATCATTCATCGAACAACCTGCTCAAATCGAGATCCTTTTTCTCTGCCTGAGGTTAACATTCTGTCTTACTGGATAGTGGATGGTATTTTTCTAGGGATTTGACTTCCGTGGGCTAAAATGTTATAATTAACCATCAGATCCACTAAGTTTAATCATACCTCTAATTACACATCAACGTGAGGCAAAATTTTGCAATGATTTCTTTTTTTGCAGATTTTCTTTGCACATGATCTTACCAAAGGTCATTTGCAATTACTTTTAATATGATTTCAGTTAATGGCAGATTTAATCTTTTTTCCTCGAAGCTAAAGACTGTTACCTTTGACCTGTGACCTTCCTCCAAAACTTGTCTTAGTTGTTGCACATAGCCAAAGAAAACTCTTTTTCAAATGAGATACTGTAAGCAGAACTTAATGTACTCACAGAAGAATTACACCTCACCTATATAGATAATTGCTGCTAATAATGACCCAAATGCAGTAATTGCCCCTAGAGTGAGCCCACTCTGATGTCTGACGGTGTGTTTGAAGATAGAATGACAGATATCAACTGAGAATGAAGATCCTCCTTAAAAGCATCTATTGCTAAAGAGTAGTAGTGTAAGATTTAAGGCTAGGCTGTAATGTCTGCTGACTAATGCATATGGGTCAAATGCATTTTTTTGCATCTGAGGTTGTATCTCATATATATATATATATATATATATATATATATATATATATATATATATATATATATATATATAATACTACCAGCATTATTTATACATTTTTTCTCCACATTTTAGAATAATATTAAAGTCATCAAAACTCTAGAATAACACAAATGGAACTATGGGAATTATGGGAACATCTTCAAAGTAGACACCTTTTTTGCCAGAAATTTATTATTGGCATTTTCTCAACCAATTTTTTGAGGAATTACCCTGAGATGCTTTTTAAACAATATTAAAGGAGTTCCCACGGATGCTGGACACTTATTGGCTGTTTTTCTAAATATTTCACTCGTCATCCATTTAAAAAAATATTTTTTGTAAATAAAATGTTAGTTTTCTCATAAAAGAAATGACCATGTTGACACAATTATATTTTTGTCTACAACACTGATTTCAAACATTTAATCATACACCTTCTGATCAAAAGGTTTTTAAGATCATGAACTTTTAAGAACTTTTGACTGGTAGTGTATATACAGTTTATCTGGTTTATTGTTAAAATTGACAGACTTTCAGCTGTTTGCAGCAGCTGTGCTTGAGTTGGAACTCGTGAAATACCTGAACTGGCTAGGGGTTTGTTGAGTGTACACTACCTGGATGGGGTAGTAAAACGAAGCTATCAATGGCCTCAACCAGTTTTCTGAGAAGGCAGGTTGTGAAAAACCCTTGAGTGACTGCAAAAGACCTGCAGCAAGACGTGCTGGCAACAGGCACTGAGGTTTCAGTGAGCAAAGTAAGGAGTGTACTAAACACAGAAGGTTTCCATGCCAGGACTCCAGGATGTACACTGACCCAAAAGTACAAGAAAATTTGGCTCAAAATCATATAAATAAAACACAGAAGTTTTGGGATTCTGTACAGGACAATGATCCTAAGCGTACCTCAACTTCCACCAATGCTTGGTTGCAGAAGAAGAAGTGAAAGATTTTACAGGGCCATCACAGTCACCTGACTTCAAGCCCATAAAAAATCCGGTGGGATTTCAAGAATGGTCAATTACTGAACTGGAGGCCATTTCGCATGAGGAATGGACTAAGATTGTTCACAAATGCTGCCAGAAGCTGGTGTCTGGCTATGCATCTCATTTGCAGAAAGTCATAGCAGCAAAAGGATGCTCTACTAAATACTAAATCACATTATAAGCTGCATTTTTAGTTGGCAAACTCTCAATTCACCTCACAGGTTTTCTTTGGGTTTCAGTATATATATATATATATACAGATTCTCACAAAAGTGAGTACACCCCTCACATTTTTGTAAATATTTGATTATATGTTTTCATGTGAGATGACACTTTGCAACAAAGTGGAAATGTGAGTGTACAGCTTGTGTAACAGTGTAAATTTTCTGTCCCCTCAAAATAACTCAACAAACCTCTACACCGCTAAGTGAAAATGTCCAAATTGGGCCCAAAGTGTCAATATTTATGGTGGCCACCATTGTTTTCCAGCACTGCCTTAACCCTCTTGGCCATGAGAGCTTCACAGGTTGCCACTGGAGCCCTCTTCCACTCCTCAATGATGACATTATGGAGCTGGTGGATGTTAGAGACCTTGTGCTCCTCCACCTTCCGTTTGAGGATGCCACACAGATGCTCAATAGGGCTTAGTCCATCACCTTCTCCCTCAGCTTCTTTAGCAAGGCAGGGGTCATCTTGGAGGTGTGTTTGAGGTCATTTTCCTGCTGGAATACTGCCCTGCATCCCAGTCTCCGAAAGGAGGGGATCATGCTCTGCTTCGGTATGTCACATTACATGTTGGCATTCATGGTTCCCTCAATGAACTGTAGCTCCCCAGTGCCGGCAGCACTCATGCAGCCCCAGACCATGACACTCCAACCACCATGCTTGACTGTAAGCAACCCACACTTGTCTTTGTACTCCTCACCTGGTTGCCGCCAAACATGCTTGACACCATCTGAACCAAATAAGTTTATCTTGGTCTCATCAGACCACAGGACATTTTTTCAGTAATCCATGTCCTTAGTCTGCTTGTTTCAGCAAACTGTTTGCAACCTCTGCAGCAATGCTTGCAGCACTCATACGTCTATTTCACAAAGACAACCTCTCGATATGATGCTGAGCATGTGCACTCAGCTTCTTTGGTCGATCATGGCGAGGTCTGTTCTCAGTTTAGTGAGGATGACAGTGTTAAACGTTAACAAAAATAGCCAACTAATAATATTTGATAAGGTTTACATCAGTTTTGGGGTTTATTACATTCCAGAAGATCTGGAAGGGTTTCGGACACGCTATCATAATCTACTACAAAGCTGCAGCTAGTTAGTATTCTATTATTTTTAATGAACCCTATCATTATGGAAGATGCTGGAAAAGTAGGTATATATTTCTGGCAAGCTCACACACACCCGTAGGTTTCATATCTAACCACTTGCTTGCCCACATGAATATAGAAACCTCCTACTCAAAAAACCTTTTTTTGTGTGTGTGGGTGTATGTGTCCCATGGGATCCCAGCTATGATAAACTCTATGTGAAATTTTCTGGCATGCACCCTTCCTACTTCTATCTGTTTAGAACTCAATATTTGTTTATTCTGAATAATTTATTTGTATTTGGTTGCATTCCACATATTCTCTATTTAACAGCAAAACTCGCACATACTGGATCTTAAGGCCCAGGGACACTCACCTGAAAGGGTACAAACTGTATGAAGTACTCATTTTACTTCCGAAAACGTTACTTTCAAACTCTAAATCTAACATCCTAGTAGCAAAGTGTAACATGTGGTGAATTAATGATGCATCGTCAGTGTGCATAGCAAGGGTCAAAACTCAGGCAGATATTTTGAAATTAAGTAAAAATTAACAGGCATGGTTCACCAAAAACAGAAACTAGAAATGAAAACAAGGTTCGGACTTGTCTCTATTTGTCACATTTATAGTAACTATGACAAAGACTTCCATAAATAACAAAACTTCACTGAACATTTTTCCTTTTTTATTATTAGATTTAGTTTATTTGACTAAAGTGTCTACCATAAAAATCATCTACTATAAAAGTCAATGTAAATTTGTTGTCGCCATAGAAACAATAACATGTTAGAAAGAGTGAAAAAGTATAATACCATGATTTGCAGGCAGGTGCAAAATTAATCAGTACCTCCTGGCTAATCAGAATTGAGAAGTCAACAGTTTAGGGTTAGAAACTCTAATAAAACCTAAGAAACCTTTGAAGTTTTGAGTTCTTCACACTGACTGTGTATGTGTTTTTCTGTTACTCCTAACTATTGGTAGATCTCATGTTTACACAGCAACACCTGTGGCTTCCAGGCACCACTGAAGAAAGGCATTGCTCCAGCTCAAGCTTGTAACCGCAAGCCATTACTTCCAAAGCAAACATGCAAGGAAATTACCACCCAAAGGAAAAACTCTATTGCATGCTATCATTCCTGTCTTATCACCACTATTCACTAAGCTGACACTAAGCTGAACGACCCATAAATCATTATTCATTGGCTTTTCATGTCTTCTCAGGTGTAAAACATCGGTGAGATTGCTCTCAAACCAACGGCATCGTCGCATAGAACCAAATCAGCTTAATGGAACCCAAGTCTTTAGAAAACCATGTCCGGCTGCCACAACCGGCTTAGCTTCATAAGATCAGGGATGTCAGTCATGCATGTGTGACATTCCAGCATCAGTGCTGTGACCCGTTAGCCAACCGAGAGTCAAGGTTTCTGAACTTGGCCTGTTACGGTAGACTGAAAATATGCAACAGGAGGTTCTAACATGTACCTGGAAAAAAAAATAGGGAGCGCAATCACACCAACACCTCCCACGCGCCAGCCAATCAATTCTCACGCCCCACTGCACCTCCCACGCAAGTGTTCTCGCACTGCCCAAGCAAATGCTACCCCCGATAACCAAAAGAGACTGCAAGAGAGAGGCTTTTCTATTTCGTTCCATTTTCAAATAACTTATGGTACTTTCCAAACATCTGATTCCACTACCAATACTTATACTATCATTATTATTATTATTATTATTATTATTATTATTATTATTATTATTATTATTATTATTATTGGTAGTAGTGGTAGTAGTGGTAGTAGTGGTAGTAGTGGTAGTAGTATTTTCTTATATATTTCTTGATTATGAGAAGCATTAAGGTTCCCTTAACTAACATTATTTACTGTATAATTGAATGTGTATGTGATTGTGCCCTGCGATGGATTGGCACCCTGTCCAGGGTTTACCCCACCTTGTGCCCCATGCTCCCTGAGATAGGCTCCAGGTTCCCCCGTGACCCTGAAGGAAGGATAAGTGGTATAGAAAATGGGTGGATGGATGGATAGATGGATGGATGGACTGTATAATTGAGCACTAGCAAATGTTAAATGGTTACGTATCATTAATAAACTTTAAGCAAATGTTAACAAAGTTACAGTGTAAGATGTATTAACTGACATTTGTTTAAATAACTAAATATACCTGCACTGACTAAAGCTTATGTAAGGAATAAAACACAATGGGTTGTGTTTTTAAAGGAATATAATCCTTTAAAAAGGAGGGCGTGGTGAGATGCAGCCCTGTGTGAAACACTGTCACTGTTAACACCTAGAATTTGATTATTTTCCCATAACTCCTCATTTTGAAGAGTTTATTCCCTTTATACCAGAGGAATTTGCCAATGATGTTTTTTTTTTTTTTTTCATAATGCTGTTGAACGTCCATAAAACAAGTTAGTTCCTGTTCTCACTTGTGTTATAACAGCACCAGCCTCTCTTTATTTTTTTCTCTTTAAAAGTTGAGACAAAAATACAACTTGTCATGTTACAGAGAAACCACATAGTCCTGCATCTTTAGACTTTCCCTGGTTGGAAAACTTAAAAGAACAGCTTTATCTCTGACTGTTACAAAGTGTGGAAATGGAGGCTCCTTCCATATATTTCTGCATCTCCTCACAGAAAACTTCACCCCCCAAAAAATGAAAGAAATAAAGTGTGAATTAGTTATTCATATAGATTCCAATATTATATTGCCAGTTCTCAAACATCTGAAAATGACTTCTTTTTTTTGTAATTTTCCACTCCCAATAGCCTTGATTATGAGAAACTAATGCAATTTTGTTAAAGCTAAATTCCATTATTCCTTATTAAATTAATTCAAAAAGGTACTGTCTTAGAAGAAGATTCCCTTAACAATGTCATTTAATGAGTTAATTAACAACAGTAAGATAAACATTAGTTTGATAATTTGGCTTATTTGGTTTATTGGTTTATTTATTTATTTTATTTATGTGGTGGCTGTGGCTCAGTCAGTAGAGCGGGTTGTCCACTAATCATAAGGTTGGCGGTTCGATTCCCGGCCGAGATGACTCCACATGCCAAAGTGTCCTTGGGCAAGACACTGAACCCTAAGTTTCCCCTGATGGCAAGTTAGCGCCTTGCATGGCAGCTCTGCTACCATTGGTGTGTGAATGGGTGAATGAGACACAGTGTAAAGTGCTTTGGATAAAAGCGCTATATAAGTGTGCCATTTACCATTTATTTAACTCCAATGTTAATGTTGGTGCATTAATGCTGTTCAAGTTCACGTTAAATAATGTCAGCTGAGCCAACCTTAATCTAATCTTAAATTTATTAATAATAGTTATTAATAAATAGTAATAAAGAAATAGAAATAAATATTCATCTGGTAATATACACAAAGGCTTAAACTTTACTGCACCCTTTCTATGATCTCCATGCCCAACGCTGTTATCACTCAGTACAATTAAGTTGTCAGTCCAATATAAAAATATCTAAACAAACTGAGCATCCTAACGCATTCACAAGAGGACAATTAGCAATCGATTGGTTGGTCCATCAGTTCCAAACAGGAAGTGTCACTAAGGGTGTAGGAGGAGGGCTTTGACCTCATTTCCTGTCTAATGACTCATCTCACGTCACCAATGTGAGGAAGTATGGCACATGCGCAAATATCAGCGCCTTCTCTGAAATCATAAACACACAAACAGCTTTATGGTGCCTACTAAAGTACAGCATAGATGTTCCATAGATTATTAATGTATAATTCATAATGAACACGCATGAGTGAGTCAGTTACAATGGTGTATTTAATTATGTATATACAGTGCCTTGCGAAAGTATTCGGCCCCCTTGAACTGTTCGACCTTTTGCCACATTTCA
>JAFFST010054279.1:123998-136547 GCA_022414735.1 Noturus placidus
ATTTACAAATTGCATTTTGTGTTTACTTGTGTTGTCCTTGACTATTGTTTAAATTGGTTTGATGTTCCGAAACACTTAAGTGTGATAAACATGCAAAGGAACAGGAAATGAGGTTAGGGGGCAAACACTTTTTCACACCACTGTAAACTCCTCTATACTGAAGACTTCCTGTGTCAGAAAACTTTTTTTTTTAATTTACAACATCATCTCAGCGCTGACACTGGAGACACCTTCCAGAAATGTTAAATAAACATCTCCTCATAGAGAACTTCACCATATCAACAATTACACCTGGACTATTAACACGTTTAAGTCTGTTGTGCAAGTCCCTGTCTTTCTATGGTTTCTATGGTGACAGTCTGTGTTACCTTGGAAACGATAACGTATTAAAACATCCATCCATTGTATGTAGTGCTTATCCTTACTGCGTTGCGGGGAAGCTGGAGCCTATCCCACGGGGCATGGGGCACAGGGTGGAGGACACCATGGACGGGTTGCCAGTCCATCGCACGGCACAATCACACACACTGCGGACACTTTTTTGTACATGCCAATCAGCCTCGAATGCATGTCTTTGGACTGTCAGACTACCCGGAGGGAACCCCCGAACGGGGAAAACATGCAAGCTCCACACACAGGGGGCAACAGGAAATGAACCCTCAACCCTGGAACTGTGAGGCAAGCGTGCTAACCCATACACCGCCGTGCCCCTATGTATTACAACAATACGTAAATATTTAAGTAAACCTTGGGGAATAACTACTATCAGAGCTGCTGTTATAGGAAATTACAACATTCTGATCTATCAGAATAGAGAATTCAACCTAACTACTTAATATCCCAGGACACACTGGTCTAATAAATATATATTGCAGAATAATTAATTTGCCTCGCACCTCCGGGGCTGGGGATTGGTATCCTGCCTTCGCCCTGCGTATCCAGAGTTTGCATGTTCTTCCCGTGCTTCGGGGGTTGCCTCTGGGTACTCCAGTTTCTTCCTGTAGTCTGAAGACATGCACTGTAGGCTGATTGGCATATCCAAGTTGTCCATAGTGTGTGAGTGTCTGTGTGATTGTGTCCTGGGATGGGTTGAAACCCAGTGATAGGCTTCAGGCTCCCCGTGACCCTATGTAGGATAAGCAGTACCGAAAATGGATGGATGGATGGATGGAAATTCTAGAAAGAAGAAGTCCTTAAGGGAGAGATAAAAGTGGTTTATAGACATGCATAAATTTACCCAGTGATCAAAACGCATGTGCCGATCCTCTCCCCCTGTTAAACTATGCTTGTAAAACATATAAGGGATTATACAGAGAATTATTGGAGGAGTTCAAGTTTGCCATTTTCACTGGGCAAACTTTTTTTGATTATTACTCTCTCAGTTATTTACATGTGCTGCTGACGTACAGAGGGAAAACAGCAATAGAGCAACTGTGTGTGTGTGTGTGTGTGTGTGTGTGTGTGTGTGTGATTACGTCACAGCTGGTAGGCTTTATAAATGCCTCTCGCTTTTCTTCATGAGAACAACTGCTTTCACTCTCATACAAGCAGGACACGCTCCTCAACAAGGAAAGGTAAAATCCTTTTACTGTCTGCATGCCTCTCTATCTATCTATCTATCTATCTATCTATCTATCTATCTATCTATCTATCTTACATATATTATGCAAATACTATATGGTTGATGGGAAATATTTCCTATTTATAATGTGCTAACTTGCTCAAAAGCCATGATTTTGCCTGAAATGGATATGAAGCCTTATTTAAAACAAACCGCCTACAGCAATAATGATAGATAGATTTAACTTTTTTAATTAATCTTTTTTAATGATTAATGTTTTTACTTTTACTTTATTCCTTTCTTGTTTATTTTGCAGATGTTTTACACATTTTAGTGATGCTTTTTAAATTAGTATTTGTATAAAGTATCATTTTTATTTTTATTTTACAGACCACTTTTGATTAAGTTTTATTTTAGTTGTTTTTTTATGTTCCTATTTTACCTCCTTTTTATTTTATCAGATATTATTTTCTTTTTTTTTTTTTTACTTATCATACAATAAATTGATTTCATGACTCTATTTATCTATCTATCTATCTATCTATCTGTCTGTCTGTCTGTCTGTCTGTCTGTCTGTCTGATTTGCTCAAGTTCATTACTAAATACTCTAATACTTCAATAGGAGATAACATGAAGTAAGTAGAAGAGCTTGTACTTACAATTGTTCTCTTTTTGTCGCTCTAATTCCACACACACATACATAAACACACCCACACACATATACACAGGATGAACTGCGGTGTGTGTGTGTGCGTGCTTCTGGCCGCCCTCTCGGTCACCTTTGCGGCTCGCACCCGCTCCTCTCCAGCGCAGGAAGAGAACGACGCTCTGCCCTCGCAGATGGACTCCAGCGTGAACGCGGGACACGACACCAACCCCCGCGCCAACCTCAACGAGCTGCTGGCCAGACTGATCTCCAGGAAAGGTTAGAAATACACACACACACACACACACACACACACAAGCTGTGACCCCATCACTAGGGTTAAACTAACAAGTATGTACTGCTACCTGTAATTAAAATTGTTTCAAGGGAGAGATGAGAGAGAGGGAGACAGACTGAAACAGAGATAGAGGCAGAGAAAGAGAGAGAGCAAGAGAGAGAAACATACAGAGACATGACAAGAGAGAGAGAGAAACCGAGAGAAAGACAGAAAGAGATCTGAGAGAGAGAGAGAGAGAGAGAGAGAGAGAGAGAGAGAGAGAGAGAGAAACCGAGAGAAAGACAGAAAGAGATCTGAGAGAGAAAGAGAGAGAGAGAGAAACCGAGAGAAAGACAGAAAGAGATCTGAGAGAGAGAGGGAAAGAGAGCGAGAGAGAGAGAGAGGGAGACCAATAGAGGGACAGAGAAACTGAGAGAAAGACAAAAAGAGATCTGAGAGAGAGAGAGAGAGAGAGAGAGAGAGAGAGAGAGAGAGAGAAAGAGAAAGAGGGAGAAAGAGAGAGAGGGAGGGAAAGAGAGCGAGAGAGAGAGGGGGAGACCGAGAGAGAGACAGAGAAACTGAGAGAAAGACAAAAAAAGATCTGAGAGAGAGAGAGAGAGAGAGAGAGAGTGAGTGAGAGAGAGGGGGTTGACAGAGAAACTGAGAGAAAGACAAAAACAGGCAGAGAGAAAGATGAACAGAAAGAGAGAGAGAGATGGATAGAGAGAGAGAGATAATAATTTGTTAATTATTTGTTACTTGTTTTTTTTTCTTTTTTAACAGCTTTTATTTGTATTTTTCTACCCAAATATGTTGAAGTTATAAGATGATTAATTAATTTTGTGAAGCTGAATTTTGTTGATTTTATACTGATTCTCAATTATACATATATTTTTATTAGTTTTATCTACATTTGATTGACAAATTTTTAATTTTTCTGATATTTTTTATTAGTTTTTTTTTAATCTGTGTTTTCATTTTCAACCCATTTTATTCTACTCATTCTTTTTAACAATGTCATTTATTTTATTGTACATAAATATGAGGGTTGGAATCTAATGAAAAGAAAAGGAGAAGAACAGGAGTATGAGGGAAAGAGAGAGAGAGAGAGAGAGAGAGAGGAGAGAGAGAGAGAGAGAGAGAGAGAGAGAGAGAGAGAGAGAGAGAGGGAAAGAGAGAGAGAGGAAGAGAGAGGAAGAGAGAGAGAAAAGAAATGCACAAAATAGTTTTATGTCTTAGTAAAGAAAAAACACTTTTAAAAAAACTGATTTAAAAAAAAAATTATTCCAGATCTTTTCTTAATTATCTTTTACTCTGTGTGATGAAGTTCCTCGGTTCATTTATTTGATATTCAAAGAACAGTGCAGTCGTATCGAAGGGCAACGGCGCAATTTAGCTTAAAGCGAGACACTAAAACTGTCCAGCTGCCGAACACAGAATAATGAGGTTGCATTATCCAACAACTGATACTATACTGAGAATCGGCTATACCATACATCACAACATGCAACGCACACACACTCTCACACACACACACACACACACACACACACACACACACACTGCTGCTTTGCTCGACCTTTTAGAATATCACCATTACACCTGCGATCCATCTTCAGGTACGAGGAAGAGAGAGAGCTTTTGTGTTGGTTATTTTGAATGTGATAAATTTGTGTAGTGTCTCACACACACACACACACACACACACACACACACACACACACACACCATAAGACTGAAAGTATTATTTAGAATTCATTTCAAAGCTAGAGAATTTTGGATGTATGGTATGTGTGTGTGTGTGTGTGTGTGTGTGTGTGTGTGTGTGTGTGTGTGTGTGTGTGTGTGCACGCATGTGTGTGCATATGATGACTGAAATACTAAAAAATTCCGTTGTGTGGGGAGGGTGGTTGGGGGATAGTATACCACATTTCTTAATAATAAAGCCCACTATACTTTGACTTTTTTTTATTAATTAATTTGATTGTTTCTCTATTTTTACATCTATTTAGTGTTTTCATTTTCATTAATTGTCCTTCAGTGTGACTTACATCAAGTTTGTAAGGTTGAAAAATATTATTCCATCAAATTCCATAAACGCATAAAGTATGTGTGATGTAAATAGTACCAACAATTTAAAGCTAAAGTTAAATTACGAATAATTAATATTAATTATCATGACCCAAATGCATACACCAAAAAAGCATTTTCCAGTAAATTACATTTTCTAGTAACCAACAATTTACATCAATGTTTTCTTAAAATGAAAAAAAAAAAACACACTTTTTTTCCCAGTTACCAAAATATAGCATACTATAGTGACACTCCATCTATCTCTCCGCCATCCCAAGTATCTTTCTGTGTCCTGGCACAATAACAGATGTTTAATCATATGCCACATCAGTTTTATTAAATCATTTTTATTTGTTTTTGTCAGCAGAGGATTCAGAAGTCTTTCATTACCTTGACTAATAGTTTGCTAAACTTCAGTATAATTGAAAGCTGTTACAGCATTTCAGTGTCATGTGTTAAGCCTTCAGGCTGTTTCCCGAAAACACAGTAACACGAACAGGCCTAAACAGGAACCTCAAACAGCTGGGTGCGCACCTGAGAGCAGGATATCAGCTCAGGGCTTCAGTGCAGTCTAATTGCAAATCCTCCCAGGGCGTAATTCCTTTTGTTCCATCTCCTTCTTAGCGTGCTAGCATAATCGTGGCTGAGCACGAACTACATGGCGCTTCCGATAAACACCATCGCAACGGTCAACAACAGTAAACACTGAGTTGCATCACATGCAACGACGTGGCCCCAGGGCTTCTAAGTGAAGCGCTTATTGCTGTGGTTCTGAGGAATGGCACTACAGTGAGCAGTGCACGGAGCGATTATGTGCATGTGGGTGCAATGCACTTAGACATGAAGCGTGGGATGAAACATAACAGCTAGGCAACATTTTAAAGAAACCAGTTAGCATTAATCTCCTAATAGGCCCAACCACACACACACACACATACACACATACATCTCTACACACTTTCCCTGTGTGTGTGTCTGTGTGAATTACTGTGCAAGTGTGGGAAGTGTGAATTTCACACACATCTATAATTTGAACTGAAGCAGACTAGAAATGTGTGTGTAAAGAAGTCTCCCATCTGCTGCATTAGTATCACACATAAAAGCATTTTCAGCGACTTTCACCAAAACTCACACAAAACACACACTGTGCCTTTGACAGTGAACCAAGTTGTCATCCTTTCCTACTAAAATATCTCAAATATTATTCACAATTCTTTAGGTACTATTGAAGTTTTCATTTTAGCGTGTTACGTAAACAGAAACAGTATACAAAAAAAATTATGACAATTTCCCAAACAATTTTATTAGTTTTTATCAAGAATTTTAAAAATAATAAACCGGGAACACCAAAAATTTTGTCTATTGAAATTCCATTAAGTATAGCATAATTTATAATGATATATAAGTAAGTAAATAAATAAATTATATATGAGGCACACTATTATGCTCTTTTCTACTCTTAGAACAAAAAAAACTCCTACAAACATTTATTAATTTATTGTAACGACTTGTGTTTTGTATATTTAATTTATTTATATTATTCTTATTCTTCTTATTATTCTTGTTATTATTATTTTAGTTTTCTGTTTCTTTTTTTTGTAATATTGCGGAAACATTAATTATACAGTTCCAGCAAGGCCAGTTCTTTTGTTTTGGCTATACATTGAATACATTTTGGATTGAGATCAAAAGATTTTTCCCATAGACAGCTCTCTGGTCTTCATGATGGTTAATCCTTTTAACAAAAAATGAAGTCTTCCTAGGCAAATCATTGGGCTCAAACCAAGAGTAGACATTCAGAGCTGTTAATTCTTTAAACAATCAATATAATAGGGCACACTTGGGGCAGCAAGGAACACCTATCAGTCACATGGTCCAGTATTTTTGATCACTTGAAAAAATGGGTGGGTTCAAACAGAATACGCCATGTCTTCAATGTATAGCGAAAGCAGAATTGGCCTTGTTGGTCCAATACTTTCAGGGGGGACTTTATATCTAAAAAGACAAAAATCTATGGCTCAATATTTAATGCTCCATAGTAAATAAAATCTCATTTTAACCGACTAGCTCCAGCTAACTCTGGCTAAGCCTGAAGTCCAAATTTGTGATCACTACTACGCTACAATTACATGTCTTTTGGATTATTATTATTAGATGAACCAACAGTTTACATTTACATGTTTATTAAAAGACACTCTGGTAGATACTTTCATCCAAACCTACAAGTGAGAATCAATTAAGGAGCTGAGAGTTGACAGCTTTGCAGGTGCCTTCAGACAAAAAAGGAGCAAAAACTGAGAAGAATGTTTCCGTCTGCCATCCTCACAACCAGCGTGAGCTGAAATTAGCACTCTCTCTGCTGTTCAGGTTAATTAGGCTTTAATTAATAATGATTAGTCAGACATTTGCTGGTTTTAACTCCCAAAAAGGTAAAAAAAAATCTGCCTACGTCTGCCTACATCATTTGCTCGAAACCTATGACGTGAAACAGAGAAATTATTCCATATTGTATGTTATATGGTGGAACGATGTACTAATATTCCTGCTTCAACATGAGGCGCTACATTCCTGACACATTCGTCATTCAAATGGGTAAAACGCCTAGCATCTGCTAGCTAATGAGTGAAGGCTCTGATGTACTAGCATGAAGTCTGTATATACACAATGGAAAGGCACAATGACACTGGAAATGTTACAAACGTGTCTGGAATAATAACATTTCCCTCAGATATGTTGGTACATTACTAAGAAAAGACTCTGTACAGCTAAAATTACAGTGTATTAGCATTAGCCATAGACTTGTGTCTTGCCTTGTGTTCAACTTAGCGGATAGTTGATAGTACAAGACTGGTAGATTAATAAGAATCTTCTCATAGACACGGTGAACATGCCATTTAAATGCAGATGGCTTAATTAACACTCTGTATGATTCATGTCTTTGATTTATTTATTATTTATATAATTTTATACTCTTAGGAATTCAGGCTGCAAATCATATACAAAGGAAATATGTATTTTAAGACCTTAATTGAAGTAATTTGGATATTTTAAGTGTTTTATATACAGCAGTTAACATAGTGCATACAGTATATCTGGAAATTTAATGTAGCCCGTAGGTATGTAGGATAAAATAAGATAAATATACAGTTTTTTCTTCAAAATGAGGAAAGTACAAGTTTAAGGTACCCCGAGACATCTCTAACAATGCATCCAAGCATGGAACAAAACCAGAGATGCAAAAGAAGCTCTTGGATGTGGGCGAAATGAATCAGAGACAGAACATCTGGAGCAGATATGCATCTGTCATACCAGTTCCGACAAAGACGAAAACTTATGCTTCGTGCTTCCATGTCTGCCTCTCCTTCTGTCAAAGTCTCATTTACTGACAGGGAGAAACTTTATAAAGCGAGAGCCTTTCTAACAAAGCAAAAGTCTCATTAATGGAGTTGAGTGCAAATGTTCACAAACCATGGAAGAAAATGTACCGCTAAAATATTTTTAAGAAGTTACCAGTTAAACATAAAGGATAAAGCAAAATCAGAAAAATATTTTTTAAGAAAACACATCAACAAGATATCACGAGACCTGATTTGAAGAAGGAACTGTATGACCTCTTGAAGATTTACAATGAAAAGAATGTCAAGAATAATGTCTCGAAATGTAAATAATGTATTTACATAGAAAGGAACACATTGGATCATATTTGCTTAAGTAAATGCTTTATCCTGATCATGGTTTTGGGAAATAAAACAAACTAAGTTCATTAGAATAAGTCACGGGCAAGTACCAACATGCCTGTAGGCGGGATTGGGACTTTTTTTTTTTATTAAAACACAAACAAAAAAAAGCCCTGCATCCAGTGGGATCCAAAAAGCTGCTAGGAAAGTATTTGAGAATATTTATATCACATTCAGGAAGGGCAAAAAGCAAACTAGATATCACACAATTTTTTACTATTAATATCTTCTAGACTATTTGGTCATGTGCTAATGAAAGACTAATGTTGGTAACCCAACATTCAAAAATCTGATACATGTTATAAATTAGTCAAGATTTTAGGTTTCATTCTTGTAGGGAAACAACCGAATACGAATACATTATATAGAATAAACAGATAATGTTCAAATACAGATATGAATAGGACTTGTACTATTTGGTTGTTGTTTTTTAATCATAGAAAAAGTTCAAGTCACACTTAAGGGAAGTTTTTACTTTCATGTGGATGCGCGAGTTTATCATGAGAGGACTCACAGGAAAAACAAAATGCATGATTGTTAATTTGAACAATGCTTTTACAGCCTTCATTCATTCATCTTTAGTAACTGCCTGGTCAGGGCTACGGTGGTTTAAATTAGGCTACTAGTTTGTTTCTTTTTTTACAAACATAACCAACTAAATTCATAAGAATATATCACTGGCAGGTGTAAACAAAAATAATAATTGCATGAACAAGATTAAGAAAACAGTCCTTTAATTTTTTTTTTTAAACCTTCTACTTTAAACCACGCACACTTCAAGTTTAAATAGGAATTCTGATACAGATACAGATAGTGGCATTGCATTACACATCTACACTCTAGGCTTAACATATCATGCTATACAAATTTCAATTTGTGATGTCTTGCATGAAAGTATGCAATTTAATCTTCATTTCATTCTTACTCTGGTATCTCTCTCAGGTTCTGTTCGTCGGAACTCGATGGCGAACAACAAGGCGAGCACTTTGAGCACTAACCACCGGATAAAAGACCGGGACTACCTGGGCTGGATGGACTTTGGTCGCCGAAGTGCCGAGGAATATGATTACTCCTCATGAGGGGCCATGCCTCACTCCTCACTTTCCCAAATAAAGAATATATTTATTACTATTCAACCTCTTCTTATAAAGATGCTGATGTATTTGATGTACATGTTTGTAAATTGATGATGCAATATACACTTATGCCAAAATTTTTCAGAAAGTTTTTTTTTTTTTATGTCGTTTGCTTTTGTGGTCTTGTATATGACTGGGGGAAAGAAAGCTGGTCTGGGTGACACAGTGCTGTAGATGTGTTTCCAATAAACTGGGTCAGAATTCAACTTTGGCCTCAAACCATGCAAGCTCTGTTCTTCAAAATCATTGCTCATGACACTACATTACCTACAAGTCCTAGTGTTAATGGGGGCAGGTGAAAAATACAAAAAGACCTGTGAAATAGGACCTGGGGAACAGTGCTAGGAGGTGATAGGTGCTTTGTGGTTAAAGATAGATCATGGACATGGAAATAAAGTTCTCCACATTAAATGAAACACTCAAGATGGAACACAGATGATGGATATGATGGCACTGCTTTTGCATTTTAATTTTGCATTTGTTACCAAAAAATGTCATATTATTACCTAATTAATGTTATCATTTTATGATCTGACCGATGGATATACAACGTTTTACAATATTTCACAAACACATTCTAGATTCAAAACAGTGTTCACAGTGTTTACCAGGAGATTCCAGTATTTTGAGAAATCGACTTTTGTTCCTCAAAACTTCCCATATTGGAAGTTTGGTTAGCAGTAAATGCTAAGTCAAATTACAGCTATCAGATTTAAATCTGGTTCAAAAGTGTCATGGGTGAATTTACACTTTAAGCATGAATAATCTCCATCCAGATATAATCCTGGTAGTCAGTACACATAAAACAACCAAGAGTAAATAGGTCTTGGTCTCAGCCGCAGATGCCTGCCCACAAGAGAGAGAGAATCTGATATCGGTTTCACACTTTTCAGGCTACAAGCTTCAGAATATTGTGGTTGCAATCTGACTGGTTCTCTGCACTTAAGTCTTCCAGTGGAAAACAAACTTTTGGACACAGTGACACAATAAGCTTTTTTGGCACAAGATACAGTCGCTGGATTGGAGAGCAAAATCACAGAAAGCCTGTCTTTTAAATGGTTAAAGAGTTTTGTGAGACGCAATTAGTGGTGAATAAATAGGAAAATCTCACATTTGTGCTACTCATATTGACTAACACAGAAATATGTCAACAATAATTATCTAAAGATTTATTTTAATAGTTAGTAGTTACATTTAACATTGGGGAATGTCTGAAAAACAAGCCCCTGTTATCATTTATGTTAGTAGCACACTCATTTCCTCTGTTACGAACCAAGACTCAAACAGAAAGTAAGTACAGGGTTAAAGTCTTTATTGGCAACTAAAGTTAATCATACAGGAAACTGGAAAATAAGTCTAAACAAAAACTAGAACTGAGGCATAAAACACACAACTATAACCAGACATGGGAAAGCTACCTCTGAGCACATTTACCGATTTACACAATTAACTAGACATGGCACACATTTAACTAGGAGTATGGCATGACACAAGAAACTAGACATGGCAATCATTTAACTAGGACTATGGCATGAATAACAACTGTGATTACCATAACTGCTGACAGCTGGTAACAATTATACACTCCCTTGAAAATCAACCAATGATTAAACAAGGTGAAAACCAAACAGAAACCAACGCACGTGTCCATTGTAAACAAAGTCTCTATGTAACGCACGAGCATGTGCTCGCTCTGGCTCATGCACACTCTGGCTCATGCTTGTTCTGGCTATCCGGCTCTCTCGTGACACCTCAACAATTCAATCCAATTCAGCTCAAAGCAGCTTTACAGAAATCCCAATATAAATGTTTTATTTAACATTATCATTAATCTCTTTAAATATACACAAAAAAACAAAACACTGAGAACGCACAAAGACCCAATCCTGATGACTTTTCCATGTCGGAAAACTTTTAAGTTACAGCTTTATCTCTGATTGTTAAAAAAACAACTGACACTGGAGACTCCTTCCAAATCTCCTCACAGAAAACTTCACCATATCAAAATGTACATATATGTATTTAGATTGTGTTGTGTCTGACATACTGTAAAAGTTGTTAATCCAGATAACTATAGAGAATTAGAACAAGCAAATTCATATAGATCTCCAATCTGAATTACAACCCACAATTCTGCTTTTAGGAAAGATTAATCAACATCTTCTGACCAATCACGCTTGAAAACACAACAGCGACATAATACTGATGAAATTGTACAAATGGTATTGGTAATTGCTCGGTCACTTCTGCAATAACTGTATTTCGCTGCAACTCTTTTATTATACTCAATGAAAGAACACAGTGTACATCTGACCTCAGCAGTGAGATCACACAAATCACAACCTGTACAAGTGTCAGATTTATCAAAATGTGTTACACTAAAAAACACACCATCGAAAGAGGGAAAAAATCTTGTAACCGATCAATTGGCGAAAATTGACTACTTAGAGGAGCAAGCTCAATCTCAGAAAGTGTGAAATAGTGAGAGAGTGTGCTATTGGTGCAATTATTATAGCCATGAATCACATGGCCCACATTCACAGCTCTTTTCTAAAGCTGACCCTCTAATATGACCCCCACCACACACATACACACACACACACACACGTGCGCATGCACATGCGCACACACTGTTCTACTCAAACAATATCGAAGATATTTACAACAGCAGGACTGCATTACCTCCAACCTCTGTTGACCTTTAATAAAAGGGACATCATACAAAGCTGTAATGCAATATGAACAAATGTTAATTTCATCACTGTCCCTATTAACAGATCAGCACATGTATTATACAAAGCCATGACAATGTATTGCACCAAATTACCTTCTTATTAGATTGGGGTTAGCTTGACGGAATGATTGGCATCATAATTACGCAATTGCCCGCAGGTTGTGAATCGTTTATAGGAATGCGGTTCTGCAGTCTCAAACTCCTATACTATACTATTACACTATAAGGTGCTGGTTCATACCTATTAATTAGGGACTAAAACATTACTACATAACGTTTAAAATGTGATACTGAAACCGGCTTTAGTTCCGACAGTAGGGTCCAAAGTTCTGAGACCACACTGAAAATCTTGGAGATTATATACAGAAAATATAAAAAATATTAT
>JAFFST010054279.1:145147-173204 GCA_022414735.1 Noturus placidus
TACGCCAAACATAACATTTTACATTATTGCCAAAAAGTTCGATTTTAGTTTCATCTGACCAGAGCACCTTCTTCCACATGTTTGGTGTGTCTCCCAGGTGGCTTGTGGCAAACTTTAAATGACACTTTTATGGATTTCTTTGAGAAATGGCTTTCTTCATGCCACTCTTCCATAAAGGACAGATTTGTGCAGTATACGACTGATTGTTTACCTATGGACAGAGTCTCCCACCTCAGCAGTAGATCTCTGCAGAACATCCAGAGTGATCAAGGGCCTCTTGGCTGCATCTCTGATCAATCTTCTACTTGTATGAGCTGAAAGTTTAGAGGGACGGCTGGGTCTTGGTAGATTTGCAGTGGTCTGATACTCCTTCCATTTCAATATTATCGCTTGTACAGTGCTCCTTGGGATGTTTAAAGCTTGGGAAATCTTTCTGTATCCAAAACCGGCTTTAAACTTCTTCACAACAGTATCTCGGACCTCCCTGGTGTGCTCCTTGTTCTTCATGATGCTCTCTGTGCTTTAAACGGACTTCTGAGACTATCACAGAGCAGGTGCATTTATACGGAGACTTGATTACACACAGGTGGATTCTATTTATCAACATTAGACACTTAGGTAAACATTGGATCATTCAGAGATCCTCACTGAACTTCCGGAGAGAGTTTGCTGCACTGAAAGTAAAGGGGCTGAATAATTTTGCTCACCCAGTTTTTCAGTTTTTTATTTGTTGAAAAAGTTTGAAATATCCAATAAATTTCGTTCCACTTCATGATTGTGTCCAACCTGTTTTTGATTCTTCACAAAAAATTACAGTTTTATATCTTTATGTTTGAGGCCTAAAATGTGGCAAAAGGTCGAACAGTTCAAGGGGGCCGAATACTTTCGCAAGGCACTGTACATATACACCTTTTATGTATAATGGCCATTTTTGTATATTATAATTATTACTTGGTGGCATGTAGTCTTTGGCGAAGCTGTATACTATTGTGTTTTATTTGTCTCGTTAATAATACATTAGGTTACATCAGGGACGCATTAGGATAAATCTGCACCTCTGGACTGGAACCTGCACAGGGACACTGTACCCACCCAACTACACATGACCACCAAGCCACAATTACTACATTATACATCCATTTATCAAAATTTTTAACTGACTGGTTTCTTTCTTGCTTTTTCTCAAACTTATACACCAAATCATCACCTGTTCAACGAACTCTGACTCAATGGTCAGGAGTGATGCATGTTGAGCTCTTTGGCCCATTTTAGTTTGTGGTTCATTTTTAATTCAACCCACTTAAAAATGAAGGTTCGCTGGCTTCTCATTTCTTTTTAAGTTTAGAGATTTCCATGTTTTTGTTCTTTAATCCAT
Organism: Noturus placidus; assembly: GCA_022414735.1. NCBI lineage: Eukaryota > Metazoa > Chordata > Actinopteri > Siluriformes > Ictaluridae > Noturus > Noturus placidus. Next base: position 146,523 of record JAFFST010054279.1, read on the forward strand.
TTATCTAGCTCCAGTTCTAAACAGTTAGGACATTAGTAACTATTCACTGTTTATCAATTCAGACCCACACACCAATAACATTTCCAAATTTATTTCAGAATCAGTGGCTTTACATTCACTGGCTTATGTTGTATTAATTCGCTGATGTTGATCGGTGTTGCGTGTGACTTAATGTAATGGCCAGTCAGTCTAATCAATTCATCTTAAATGGACATGTGCCCAGTCTGTAATCCATCCGTGCTTATAATGAAAATTCCCTTAAAATATTGCTATATTGCTCACCCCTTATGTACGCTATGTGGCCAAACATTTGTGGACACCTGCCCATCAGACTCATATGTGGTGTTTACCAAACTGCAAATTTGGAAGCATACAATTGTAAAGGATGTATTTGTATGCTGTAGCATTAAGATCTTCCTTCACTGGAACCAAGAGGCCCAACGTGTTCCAGCATGACAATGCTCCTGTGCACAAAGTGAGGTTCATGAACATATGGTTGCAAAGTTTGGTGTAGAAGAACATAAATGGCCTGCATAAGACCCTGACCTCAATCCCATTAAATACCTTTGGGATGAACTGGAACTCTCACAAATGGTCTTGTGGCTGAATGAGCACAAATCCCCACAGAAATGCATCAAAATCTAGAGGAAATCCTTTTCAGAAGCATGGAGGCTATTATAACAGCAAAAAGTCGGACCTAATCCAAATAAATGCCAGTGGAATGGTATGTTCAACAAGCATACTATATATGGGTGTGATGGTGTCAGGTGTCCACATACTTTTGGCCATAACGTGTAGGTGTCCTTGCTGTGTTACTGGTGAAATTGCTGTATTTACGCCAAATTATATTGATTTTGCCTGGTTTAATGCTTGATTATTCTTGCTTCATGGTATTTCCCCCTAAGTCTCTGTAACGAAAGGTGATTAAGCTCTACTTTGGGCTTTACACACTAAGGTGTGGAATATATATACACAGGGTTATGGGCAGATAAGAGAAGACTCTGTTTTCAAGTCAGAGAGTGCTCTAGTGCAAATAGGCTGAATTTTGCTTGTGGAGGGGATAATTTAAATACATATAATACAGTAGTTTGAGTGTTTGTATTTTGCCTATTTGAGACTAGTCTGTTTGGGAAGTTTTGAAGCGAGGATCAGCTCGTCTCCCTGTGGTCCAGGGCCCTTCATAGCCATGCTTGCTCCGACCACAGCTGGGTAGCTCCGATTGCGCCTTAACCCTTCATTTAGGGGTGTAAAGGGAGAGCCCGTCCTCCTCAGTCCACCTAGAGAGCCCAGTATGGGACGCGGCCCTGAGATCCCACTGGCTCCTGTACTTGATAGTCCAAGCCTCTTTAGCTTATCCACCAGGTTCAGGTTGTACACGCTGACGTCCGTCTGGCTCTCACAATCCCTCGCCTGGGTCCCCGCCGCTACCTCTTTGAGAATGGACCGTGCCGGCTTAGAGGCTAGGAAGTTCTCATAGGACGGGCTTTTAAATGAAAAGTCAGCAGGGTTGTCCAGATCAACAGCATGGGGGCTAGGAGTGTGTCGGGCAGGGGAGTTTGGTGGAGTAGAGGGTTTCTGAGGGTCCGGAGGGGATGATGGAGGGAGGATGGAGGTGGATAAATGCACACTCCCACTCACCCTGTCCCAGCTACGTGGCTGATAGACGGCTGCAGAGATCCCACGCTCCTGTAGGAGGCGCACTAACCCCAGTGACGTGCTGAAGGTCTTAGTAGAGTCACGTAAGTTAGTGAAGGACTGGGACTGGGAGAGGCTTAAGCGGCGTGGGGTGCAAGGCGTGGCTGCGGGGGTGGAGCGAAGGCTGGACGACATCACACATGAGGAGGTGGGGGCAGGGTTTAGACTGGAGAGAAGAAGAAGACTATGAATATGAGTACTGGCAGTTTGTTATAGATGTTTTTGGCTCTGGTGTTGTACTATAATGTAAATACATTGACATTTATTTATATTAAAGTGAATATAGAGAGAAAGTGCAGACTGTCTGACCTGGGCGTGACTCTGGTGATCTCGTCAGATGGGTGGAGGATCTTGCAGGTAGTGAATGTGTAGGTGGAACTGGTGTGGGCCATGCACTTACCCGGGTAGTGTACTGCAAACCACGCAATAAAATTTTATCAGAATTTTTTTTTTACATAGCAAAGAATCTGTACAGCATATATTATTGCATGAAATACATGAGCGTCCTTGCAAGTAGAATGAAATACTATAAAGAGACACAAACTTGCATGTTATTGTATGTATTATTTAACTACAGTTACCCCACCTGAGAACTCTGCAGAGGCGTGGCCAGTGCTGAGGCAGGGCGACGGAGAGGCCAAGGGGGCATGGCCAATACCTGGATTGGCGGTAGTGGTGGTGGGAAGGTTCTGGAAGTACTGTTCTCCCGGCTCATCCTCCTCATAGTCGCTGTAGTGATAGACCTCCTCTAGATCGAGTTCCAGGGGACGGAAACCCTTTGGGACGACACCGGGACGGGCGTCTAGAATCCCGCCTAGGTTAGGCTGAGCTAACTGCTGCCAGTGCTGCAAGGTGGCGGAGCCTGAGAGAGAGAGAGACAGACAGAGAGAGAGAGAGAGAGAGAGAGAGAGAGAGAGAGAGAGAGAGAAGTGGCCATATAGAGAGAGAGAACGTGACAGAAAAAGAAGAATGCAAATTGTACGAGGAGTTGACATTTTTTGATCGATATGGTCTTTTCACTTCGGTTAACGGTTTCATCTGTTACCCACAATGCCTGAAGTTTCTCACCTTCCAATGGTTTGACAATCTGCAGCTTGTCTGGGAGGTACGGCCGGCTCGACCACAAGCCCAGCGACATGATGCTCTCTCCAGAAACGATGCCATGAAGTGGAGCATCATGGTGCCTCCTCTCACGCGCCTCCTCAAAGAAACGGCGCTCACTCAGGCAGTTCTGTCGGCGCAGTGAGAGTCGGCGCAACGCCAGCTTCAGGTCTTCCGAGCTGGAACGCTTCTCAGGGCTGTCAGAACTGGAGGCGAGGAGGGGGGTGGGGGGACGGGAATGCCACACATGCACACAGGAGATTTTTTTTCTAAACCAGAGTGTACAGCTATGCTATTATGAACAATTTAAGTTTGTAATTATGGACTTGTTTATGTTATGATGCTAACTAACAGTCATAATGTTAGCCTCACAGCTCTAGTCAAAATCTAAGGAACCAAACTTTCCTGGTTGTTTATCTAAACCCTTTGGAGTCAGTGTTAATCCCAACCCACCTGGCATCTGTCGACACCACCTCCAGGAGCATGCTCTGTTCACGGTTATCAAGGGCAGCAGTGTTGTCAGTGTTTCTATCAGAGAGGGCGAAACTTGGAGACGAGAGCGTCTGATTGGACCCTGGGATATTAGCAGAAGGCGGAGCCGGCGAGCGCTGCCTTACTGATTGGTTAACATTTTTAACCGTCTCAAACACACGCTTATGACGCACCCTGCAAAACACACACATGTATAATCAGTACAAAAAAGTACTAAAATGTTATAGAGGTGATAATTGTTCACATGCTTCATGAAAAGGGAGTTAAGAGAGAGCAAAGGATTTCCAGGGGGGGCATGAAATATTAGGGAGTTCTAATCCAGCATCTGTAGAAGATCTGTCTTCTACAGACGGAGCAGTCATCTACACAAACTTCAGTATGAATGCAAATCAAATTATATTTCAGAGATTCCGGAAACTGTTTTGTTAAGATCATTTGTTAAGATCACAGTGCATTCTGGGTAACTATTGCTCCTGAATCTACAGTCTTGTAGAGCTCAACTAATGACAAAAAGTTAGCCAATAAGGTATTGTAATGGAAAAAAGGAATTCACCGATGGTGTCTTAAATGTAATATCGGCCCATGATGTAAAATACAGGCCATGATAAAGAAAAATGTGGAAAAATAAAAGCTTCATACTTTTGCTCCTCGTGTTCTGGGTGCTCGTGACTCAACTCCATCCTCATAGTTCCCTCAATTTCAGCAGCCAGAGAGTCCTGACACATGCACACACACACACACACATACATACACAGTTATCTTACACAGCAGTGAAATAATGTGTTAATGTTGTACACACAGGCTTTCCCAATCATTATAATTTTTGCCTTCAGGTTTGATCTGATTTGCTGAGAGAAATAATGCTAGCTCTAAATGTAGGTATAGCATTATTTAGGTAATGTAATACACAAGTGTCCCATCCAGGCTGTATTCCCGCCACACTTCCAGCATTCCTGGGATCCGGCACCAGATCCCGCACAACACTGACAAAAATAAAGCATATAATATATAATATTTCTATGACAGTTTTTTGACATGGACATTTTTGTCCTTTATGGACCTGAGTGGTAGGTTTTTGTAAGATCTGACACTGCATAAAAATATGAATGCATCAAAATCAATGACTAAAATTAAATTTAAATATTAAAACAACATCTGTGGCATTATGTGAACAACCCAGCAATTAAAGGGTGACAATTCTGAAAATGAATGAATGTTTAATATTATATACTATTCATGTATAATATTTTTATGACAGTTTTTAGACATGGACATTTTTGTCCTCTGTGGACCTATGTGCAACTTTTTTTAATTGACGCACAAGGGTTAAGCAGTAATGTAGGATAATAGTGTGTGTGTGCACCATAGGGAACAGTCCAAGAGGATGGAAACGCCGCGGTGTTCCCGCAGACACACTCCTGTTCCTCAGGTTCTTCAGCTCTTCCTGAGCCTCATGCAGCATCTCAATACACTCCAAATACTTTTCTCCCAGCTCCTGAAGCTGTGTGTTTGACAAACAAGAGTGGATTGTATAATTATAACATATCTTTTTTATGTAAATATATAAGAATAGAAACGGTGTGTCTGAGATGTCACAGATCTGCTGTACCTCAGCTGTGAGTTGCTTCTGGGCGTCTTTGGCCGCGACCAGATGCTGAGAGAGCTCCTCATTCTCCAGAGCATACTGTCAACACACACAAGCACAAATGAATGAATGAATAAACATCTCTTTCTATCCAAGTGATTCTTCAGTGTGAGCGCAGATGCTCACCGTTTTGGCCTTTTTCTGCAAGTCGACAACCTGCGAGAGCAAGTGTGTGATTTCCTCCTGCTGGCGAGCCGCATCCTCTGTCTTCCTGGTCAGCTCTTCTGCGATGGTGGAGATCTGCAGACTGGACTGTCCTGGAGACCATATTCAGAGTTGAGTTAAGCACACCATGAGTGAGGATTTAATACCGAAATTGCCCATATCTGTGTTCAGACAAAACTACAAACTTAAGCGCTGATAAGAAGTTGGGAAAGAGTTACGCACGTGGGGCGTAATTATATTAAATTATGTGATTAATGTATTGTCAATATACCAGTCCCTCCAGGATTTTCCAATCGCAGACATTAATGCAAAATCAAGCAAACTCCACAATATTTGGAGGAGCGTGCAATTTTTAAAAATTCCCGCAGATTTTCCACATCCACATGTGATGATGTCATGAAAAACACGCATTCAGCCAAAGCTCTCTTCGATTCACATAAGCAAACATGAGTAGATGAGAACCCAGTCTCAGACACTTCTACAAGTCATACTTCTGGAGTCATGAACCACACGCAGGTAATTTACATCATCTGAAAGATGTGCCTAGAAAATTGACTTAAGTGCCTGCGTAACCCGACTCAAGTAACATTTCCTGCGTAAATATTGATGTAACACTAGGGCTCAAGTCACCAACTTGTGGCTTGTTTAACTTACTGAGCTCTTTCACACAATCGTTCACCAGCTGCTGCTCTTTCTCCTCATACGTCTCGGTCTCTGACTTCAGATGGCTTGCCTAAACAGAGAAACGCGCGCACACACACACACACACACACACACACGTCTCCAGCATCAGTGCTTTATAACAGTCAGACCTAAAGCTATAACCAGGTTTGGGGAGTAACAAAATACATGTGACGATGTTATGTAATCAGATACAAAAAACTGGTAACTGTAATTCGTTATAGAGTTATGTCAAAAAACAAACTGATCAGATTACATATACATTTTGTAAATAGTAAATAATAATAATAATAATAATAATAATAATAATAATAATAGGCTCCAGGTTCCCCGTGACCCTGAAAAAGGAGTAAGCGGTAGCGGATGGATGGATAATAATAATTAATTTTTAATTTAAAACCAAAGGAAGGAATCTTTTGATACAATATAGACATCTGCTTGATTATAGTTCTGGTTCTCTCTCGCCAGTCGTGACTCACATGAGTAACCTCCTGATGCATGAGGAATTTTGCACAAAGTTAATTCGGGAGAAATGATCAGAAATTATTCTCTGAAATGCTTTTGTTAAGGTGTCTATATGTCCTCTTTTCCCCCAGACATTTCCTCTTTTTCAGACCTCAAGAAAACAATTTGGATTGCTTTTACCCCTCTGTGTAATTAACGCCTTCTCGCACACCATTTGGACGGTTCTAAAAGATTTGCAGCAACTATTGGCCAAATTCCTGCTTTTCAACCCTTAGCCTACTCTCAGTGAAGGTGCGAAGGTGAAGTGCTGTTGTGTACAGCGTCAAACAGTTGCTTGACAATAACAGCAAATGAAGCTGTCCTGAGTCGAAATTACATCCATGGCCATATAAGGGCATTTTTAATTTCATGTTATCACATTGCTTTCTATTACATGGTCAATAAAATGATGGCAGAAAGTACACTCGTAGCATATGATATTTTATTTTATACCATGGCCATTCAAAAGAGTGTAGGAAAAAATGTGCGTGAAACCAATATTATATATATTTAGGTGATGCTAATAGTGTGTTTTTCAGTGTATTAAAGTCTGCATTCATAGCAACACCGTTTTGAATTCTATTCAAAAAGAGCAAAAAGAAATTCAGGGATAGTAATCTTTTACTTATTAATTTCACTAATTAATTAAAAGAAAACCAAACACTGAACATGTTTTCAGCTCTAAAATAAAAGTATTTTAGATCATATTGCTTTTCACTTGACTTTATTTACATGTGACCTTGAAGTAATCCAAAAATAATAGGATTACATTACTTTCATATTGTGATACTTGGATTACGTTACTGATTACATTTTGTATGAAGTAAAAATTGTAACAGAATACATTTTTTAAAGTAACCCGGTAAAATCTCGAGGACACAGGAATTTTACCATACAGTATGTTATGTTCCTCCTGTGTGTACTCCGTATACCTCTGATCGGAGAGAGAGGTTCTCCTCCTCCAGGTCTCTGAGTTTCCTCTGCAGCACATCCACACAGGAGCCACTCGGGAAAGGCAACAGTGTCCTGCCACGCTGACCTCTGACCCCGCAAACACAACACAGAGCAGCTTGTTACCATAACACATTTACACAACTACTTTATTACAACACAGTACAGCACACAGGAAAGGCAGGGGTGTACTTATTATTCCCAAAAACCATGTTTAGTCTGAGAATGTACACTTAGAAGTGAATGTGTATTTCGGATTGTCATTTATTAATTTTTTTACAAACAGACTAACGGTGAAGATGTAGCATCCTCCTCACTCTCCTCCGCTACATTGGTGTAGAACTGCAAAAGCTCATCTTTTAGATTTAGCTCATGATGGAGCTGGGCCACCTGAGAGAGAGAGAGAGAGAGAGAGAGAGATCACATTATCCTTGTAAAAAAAAAAAAAAAACTACTCTCTTACACCTTGTATAGTAGCACTACTTGCATTGTTCTCTGCTTGATATATCGCTTTTCTTGTATTTCCTCATTTGTAAGCCGCTTTGGATAAAAGCATCTGCTAAATGAATAAATGTACATGTAAGTCTGGTTTAACATCGAGAAATGGCACCAAGTAGGTCAGTTAGTTAAGTTCGTAAAGTTAGCTACATTATTTAAAGCATATAGCTGCATGTTGTATTTGTTTAGTATTAGCATTAGTGTTCTGTCCGGTGTAGCTAAATGTGTGACTATTTTCTAATCATCATAGAAATGGATAATAGAAGCATGCAACTTCTATTATCCATTCATTCACCATGTAGTTAGATATGTATAACTGAGCAAAAAAAGTAGAATATTAATAAGAATTTACTAATAAGTATTAGTAGAATAATAAGAACTAAACAAACTCTGGCATTTGCGTTTTTAGGTTAGCACTATTTATGTAAACTGCTAATTTGCCAGTTAGCTAGCATGCTGTTTATAGTATCCATCCAATGTGCCAAGCTTTGATGTTTTCTCAACGGTTCTTATTTCTTAAAATGTCCTTTTGTTAAAAACTCTTCTGATAAATCCTATCGTATAGACGATATAGCCACAGATGTGAAGAAGAGTCTGTCAGTCTGCTTTAACCTTCTACTGCATGAATTATTACATTTAAATAAAAAAATGTTTTTATGAATTTTTATGCCTTAAATTAGTTTTTGAAAATGTGGAACAAAAACATTTTTAGGGAAGATAGTTGGTAAATTATTGCTGTATGGCAATGGTGGAAAGTATCGTATCAGAAATGTCTATACCATGTAAACATTATAACTTTTAGAAAGGAATCACAGTTATAAACAGTATGTGGGTGGATTTACTCACACAAAATACATTCACAAATTAGATCCTAACATTTTTTGGGTGAAGTATCTTTTTAATTCTTTCTCTTGAATTCTTAATTCTTTCTCTTGAAGCATACAATTTATCTAGAAATTAAGGTACAATTGCAAATGTTTGAAATTACAACAGTTCTTACTTTGAATGTAAAAAAATGTAAATACACTATTAGAGAAGCCTAGTGTCTTTTTTGCTATGTAGATCTATTTCAGTTCATGAACGCACATACCACAGTACCATTATCACATGTTGTTGCCATATGGCCACAATTATATTTTACCACTTATCAAAATACTCAAAATATATAACTTGTTTAAATGACAAAAAAATACATTTTAAATTCTCACATTATGTTTTGATTTTTGTCAAAGTTAAAGCCCCTCCCCCTTCCTGACTGGTCAACTAGTCTCACCTCCTCTCTGATATTCCCCACTTGTTCCTCCAGGTACTCATTCTGTTCAGATAAAGTCCGGTTCTTCTTCAGCAGGGACTGGCCAATCCGAGCAGCCAGTTCCAGGTCCCGTTCTTTCTGTACAGCCAGACAGATCTTTCGCTCATTTGTGTGCATTTGTGCAAAAAAAAAAAAGCCCTAACATACTGTACATTTAGTTAAGATTAGCCACAGGATTAGAATATCTGTATCACACACGTCACATACAAGCTGTCTTTAAACTCATTTTAATTTTTGCTGGCTCCAAATCCTCCAAATTTGTTTTCACAGTAAATACTCGTTTTCTATTGGCTGCCAGGTGTCCTATGATTCAAACCAAATATTAAAAAAGCCCTCAGCTCACCTCCTCCAGAAGTCTGGTGACAGCGTCGATGTCATTGTAGGTCTTAGTCATCTGGCCCACTCGTTCAGCACATAGCACTATGGGTAGAACCAAGAGAGACACTCATAGAAACCAGACGTTCTTCTCACAGGCTTATCCATGCGATACATCTACACCAGTTATTAATTACAGCAGTGGTGAATTTCCAGTGTTGTTATGATAAAAATTCAGCGCCTGGCTGTGAACACGTTCGAGGTATTCCCTGTGTGTCTTAACATGATCCTCGCTACGCCAACGCTGCAGCATGATTACCCCTGCAACCGCTGCCATGCCGACAGCACTCGACAACTGCATCAGCTCAGATAACTCTGCTGTTTCAGTCTCTCACACACACACACACACACACACACACACACACACATCCAGAAGGCAGAGCCACCTCCTCGCATCTTCAAACACAAAAAGCAAAGAAATTATTTCCTGTTAAGATGTTTATATTTAAAGGAACACTCAAGGACAGATTCTCACTCTTTCATCCAAAAAAAAGAAGAAATTTAAACAATTTGTATGTCTAATGTAGAAAATAATAATTAGACAATTAACAGTTAGAGGAAGCTTACAGCTACCAGTTTAGCATCACACAACCTGCGCCTCAACAGATATTATTTTGTCTAAGATCCCTCTCCAGGAGGGGTTTCATCGAATATTAACTGTAACGGTGCCTGTCATTTGGAAACCCCATGTTCTGCAGTAAAGTCTCTGAAACTAATTATGTTGTTGAACTACACTCCAAAGCATTCCTATATGTTTAAAGTAAATATAAAGAAAACACTTTCACTAGCTATAAAAGGTGTGGATGTGCAAAAAAGCTGGAATACTAAAAAAAAAAAAAAACCTTTACTGCAGTCATATTTTTACTACCGGTAATTTTAAATTAATAATTTTTAAAATTATAATGTTAATAAGCATTCTTATTATTTTATAGAGATGTCACTTTGAGAAACTTTGACAGAATAACAGTTTATTTTAATCTTCAAATGGCAGAAAATGTGTTTATATAAATGTAATACCTGCCCTTCAGTTGCATTATGCAAACTCTTGTGTTCATGTGTTCAATACATGTTCAATACAGCAGTTCATGTTCAATACAGTGTACAATAAATGTTCAATACAGCAGCACCCTCTGCTGGCTCTTCCCTTTCTACTATGTATATGTTGCGGCTGATTTGGCACATCAGACAGGTGAATAATAATAATAATAATAATAATAATAATAATAATAATAATAATAATAATAATATTTTTTCAACTATCAATTTCATACATCCAAACCCTCTCTTAGAGAGAGAGAGAGAGAGAGAGAGAGAGATTGAGAGAAGACATCAAGACAGAAAGTATGTAATAAAGGTATGGGGAGAGAATGAAAGTGAAAAATAAAGGACAAAAGACAATACCCAGCATATAATAGAAGGAACAAGATAGAGAGAGAGACAGATTGAAAGGACATACAAACAAATAGAGGTAGATAGCCAGACAGAAGAGAAAGAGTGATGGTTACGAGAGACAGAGTAAGAGAGAATAGCAAGATGGGAAGAGAGAGAAGATGAACGAAAGAAAGAAAGAAAGAAAGAAAGAAAGAAAGAAAGAAAGAAAGAAAGAAAGAAAGAAAGAAAGAAAGAATACAGAAAGAGAATAATGAGAGCAAGAGAGAGAGAAAGAGGAGACTGCAAGACATGCAAAGGACATGTCCAATACACACACACACACACACACACACACACACAGCCCCACACATACCCACCCACACACACACACACACATTACCAATGGTGCAGTCCATGATGAAGCATTCCAGCTCTGTGAACTCATCTCTAACACCCCTGTACAACCTCCCTCTCTCTCTCTCTCTCTCTCTCTCTCTCTCTCTCTCTCTCTCTCTGATGTACTCTTTTTATATTCTAAAACACACCAGCTAGCTAAAGCTCTAAAGCTCCCCCGGCAGCACAGTCATGTGTGTACTAAAAGCGCAAGATCCACACAACACCCAAGTGATGTAAGGAGGCGAGAGGAGGAGAAAGGGAGAGAGAGAGAGAGAGAGAGAGAGAGGGAGAGAGAGAGAGAGAGAGAGAGAGGTGATAATTTCCCCTCTGCATTAGATATGTAGAAGTTCTCTACCTATTTTTAGCACCCTTGGCAGTCCTCTACCCCACTCCATCGCTATTGCTATATCTGTACTTCACATCCTCTGTCCCAATTAAACACCAAAAATATCAACATGCTCTCATTTCGGCACTAAATCATTAAAGCAAGAAAAGCCATTACTGCAGCGGCGCTTTAGTCCTTTGTTGTGTGCATTCTGCTCAAACAGATCAGTGATGGTGGATCGAGGATGAGGAGACCGTGTACTAGAGTGACCCATCCGTACTTACAGAAATAGTTGAGGGTCTCCTCAATCTGCTCGGCAGTCAGGTCGATGTGTGTGTCTGGAGAGATGAGAGGAGTGTGAAGCCAGTCGTCGTGCTCATAGCCATACACACTGTCAGCCCTCAGCTTATACACTGGGAGCCTCTCCTCCAACAGGCTGATGATCTCCACCTCAGGGAGCTCGGTGCTGTTACACACATCTGCACACAGATACGACAGATACAGAAAGCAACTGACATTACTGACATACTTACATTCCTTAAACATAACTGTGTACATTCACGTTAAGGTTATGCTCTGTTTAAAGCACCACCTAGTGGCCAGTCATTGAACAACAGCGCTGCAAATACAGGAGGAATTCAATATATCTGAGTACACTGGGTGCATCCCAAAATTCTAATCGATGCCTTGTTGATTCCTCAATTATACAAATACGGCCATATGAAAGACAACTACGTCTGAAAAAACGCACAAAAAAACATAAAACTAGCCTAAACTGAAAGAGGAGATGCTACACCACCCGCAGCAAGCAGAGGTCAGCAGCGCAGTGTGAGCAGCCATGAGGGAGAACTCAGTTGCCCAGAATTCTCCAGGCTGATTTACCAGGACTGCCTGCTTACCTGCCGGATTACTTAAGGACAGCCTTGGAGGCAGCCCTGTGTTACACCTATGTAGAGAGGTGACTGGTATAAATATGAATTAGAAAAGAAAAGCAGAATGAAAGTGGAGGAAATATGGACAAGAGAGACTTAAGGCCTGGTCAGGATAAAAGACAGAACTGAAGTCAAAGATATGACAACTGCTGAAATGATGTACCTCTGAAAAAAAAATTTCAATACACACACACACACACGCATGCATACATATATACAGTAATATCAGTGAAAACTACCCCCTGAAGATAGCAACATGAAGTTGGCACCCCTTGAAATTAAATAATCCCCAAAACTATGCCATTCATTTGTGCTGGGATGGGATTGTGCTACAGTATCAGATTCAACTAGCAGTGTTAACATTTATTGGTCTTCCAAATGCAAAAGCACTTCATGCGAACAAGCAAAGACCTGCAATGATGTTATATGATGTGTGCCTCTGACAGTGACTCTAAATTAAAGGTGTATTAAAAGCATGTGCACTTGGAGGTTACACTGACCGGTGATGGTCTCTGCGTCCCGATAGGCAGTGTGTGGCAGCAGAGGGTCAGGTTCCTTGGTTCCATCTCCTACATACTGCTCCTCCTGAATGGACCCAAGTGGGAGCGGTGTGTGAGAGCCTGTTCTCAAGCGGTCAGAGCCCAACTCGTCCAGCTTGACAACTTCTCACCGAGGACCAAGAATGTCTGCCATGGGACACTGGACCTCTTGACACAGAGAGAGACATTCCATTATGTTAAGCCTGAATTTGAATTTGCATTGATAAACAAATAGCTTGGTTTGTAGTGGTTTTGACAACCATGCTGGAGAGTGAAAGGAAAAGCATAGTCATCTCCATGAATGGGAGGCATTTGATTAGTTTCTAATGGGATTTAAGGGTCCTTCAAAATTACGCCGGTCTCTGACGGTGACCTTATGGTAAGAAACTGTAGTAAGTTAATGGACTCCTGAGATATTTTCTGTAATCAGTAATGACTTTGCCAATAAGAGGAAAAACCATGTTAATGTAAAGCAACTTTTCAAAACATGGAGTCCATGAAGCATATCCAGGTGATCCATAAGGTTGTTGTTGTTTTTTAACATAATAGGAGTTATTTTAGTTTTTCCTCATTTGTAAGTCACTTTGCATAAAAGCGTCTGCTAAATTAATAAATGTAAATGTAACGTAGTTATTATAGCCTAATTGGATAGCCACGTGAATGGGTTTAAAATAATGCTAACCCAAAAGTGCAACCAAGTTATTACCTGTAACTGGTTTGGGTTCTCTTGGTAGAAAAAATAAGAAATACAAATCTCTCACCACTAAAATAAATAATTGATGGTACCTGTTTGCTAATGGTGCATATAAACACTTGGGTTATGTTTATAATATTAACATGAATCTGTAAAGGGGTCTGTGGCTGCAAAAATGTTAGAACCTGCCCTAAATAATGTCTGTAATTACAATTCATGGTAGCATCATTTGATTACGTTTGATAGTTTAGTAATTATCATTGTAAAACAGTGCATCACACTGAAATCATGCAAAAGTAGAAAATTGAAATCGGGCCACTGTACGGCCAATGTCTGCTGTTTGGCACTCAATGTTGACCCAATGTCATTTTGTCTTTTGGACCACCAGGGTTGACAAATGTTCAGCCACTTTTAAATCCACCTTGGACCAACCTTAGCAGAGATTTTGTAAAAATTGTGTGTATTTGGCAACATTGGTACAGAAAGTGAGCCTTTGTTGATGTCGGTTCAACACTGGCAGGGTTGTTATGAAAAATGTGCCTTTAGAAACAAATGTTATCAAAACATTATTTAGAGAATCCCAGTATCGCCACCCAATAGAGATGTTGGGCCAACATAATTTTGTCCAATTATAGCAGACAAACTGACAACAATAGCTATATAGTATGACTACTACCGTGTATTATACCACAACCATTGTGGTGTATTAAAGAAAACAAAAAAGCAGCAATATATTTTATATTAAAATCATGGCACTCTAATACCATCATTTATCATACTAAAACTATATTTCTGGGGTTCTTCATAGAACACTGAAGGACAAACCAAAGAATCCATTACGGCATTATATGAAACCTTTTATCTGATGTGTAGGTACTTCATGTTTTCTCTTCACAAGAACCAAATCTTACACGGCTATCTTATCAAGAAAGGTGTTCTTTCTATAGTAAACCAGGGTTAATAACTGTAACTAGGTATGTAATTAAAATAAATCCTTATAAACAGGTATGTAACTACTGCCTCATATGAGCCAAGTGGTTATTTAGTCAAGTTTAGCCACACGCTAACGCCACCTGTAGAGCAGGTGTTTGTGGGAGGTGTACTTTGGAGTAATGGAATGAACCATAGTAACAGTTGCCATAGGTACTGTATATCTCATTCAAACGGTTTTGTTTTTTTTTATTATTATTTAATTTAAAAAAAAGTTTAATCCTGAAGTAATTTACACATATAATCACAATAAATAGCCAAAACTATGAGTAAAAAATATATACATATAAATGTTTTCATTTCCGGTAGAAGTGAACGTCAACACGTCGGCGCGCTATCGGTGTGTCTGTGACGTCATGACGTCGTGGCAAGGATGCTGTGGCTCACCCTGCGTAAACAAACCGATTTCAGCACAAATTCAAAGCACAAATTCAAAGGGGTGTGAAGAATAAAATGTTTTGTTTTGTTTTTTTTTTATCCTTCCGGTTAGAGAACGGTTTGGGACACTTACGACAACGCGCAGTTCTGTGACACCCAGTGATGTGTATATCGCTTTCCTTTCAGGGGAAAAAAAGTCTGTATATAATAAGGCTTTGAGATACGAGATGAAAAGAAAAAAGCAGGCGAAATTTCTTCAGTCCTGGGCTCGATGATGGACAGATGATCAGGTCACATATGATGGAGGTTGCTGATGCTGAGCGCGTGAGGTTTAATACTGCTCAATTCCGACACAAAGAGATGGCGACATTTCCGGTATTCCAGTATTCCAGTTCCCAGAACACTCTACACACTCGTCTCGTCCCGTCTTCCACGTTTCCCCTCTCTGTCATCCATCCATATCTATCTCTCTCTCTCTCCCCTTCTCTTTCTACGCTGAAGGACAGAGCATCATAAATCATCCACAGCCGCCGCACCGGGCGTGACGTCACGCTCGACGTTACACTCCAGATTGTGCCATAATGCAGCAGACTTGTTATTTCATTTAGAAAATGGTATTGGGTTTTATTTCATTTCATGTGCATGCTTTCCCTTTCATTTTTCTGGTGCTGTCATTAACTGTTGTGCACATACATTAATTATTTATTAATAAAAGTTGTTCATATTTGTTAATATTTCTGTAAGCTAATATGGAAACAAAAACAAGGACTTTAAAGGGACAGTAATCTACATACTGTACATACTACATACATGTCCTTTGAAATAAAGGGCGTATAAATGGTATGGACAGTGGGGGGTCCAAGCGCTTGGACATTGGGGAGGTCCAAGAGCCAGACCCCCCCACTGCCCCGCCGCCAAACAACAACCCCCCCGCAAATATTTCTCCTCCATGCTGTATTGTGTATTGCTGCCAGAAATGAATCAAAGGTTGTATGATGAACTTAGAAGGTTGCATCTTGGTGAGAAAATTTCACTTCAGTTATTATAAGATTTTAATTCGTATGCACAAGCACACTTTTTTTTTGTCACCCCCAAAAAGATATTCAGAAAAATGGATTATGTTCAACTGCGAAGTGAGTAAAGCATCTGACTAATGCTCTAGTCTTGTCTACCAGAAGGTAGTAATCTCTATGGCGTTATAAAATGGAATAACAGAAGTTTGGGAGGAAGGCCATACCTGAGGCTCCAAGCAGTAGAAATAGTCCTCACTACAGAAGCAGGGGTTGGAGCTGGATCTGATCCAACTCCTCCTATAAACCGACCTCTAATCCTTAACCCCTAACTTACACAACACATATCTAGCCTGAAACATGACAGGACTTTTAGCTAGACTCCGCCCAGCTTGATCCGGTCTGACTCCACCCCATGAGACAATTTACAGCCTCATAACTCAGCCACCACTTCCCACATCCTCCTTACTGAATGTTTGAACATTTCCGAGCTCTTAAAGTTGGCATGTGCAACTGTATCTGGAGCTCAACAATTCTAAATGTGCCTACAATTAACTACAGAAACAAATACACACAACAGTAGCTTTGTTTCTGTACATTAAAGGGGTGAGGATAACGTTTAAAGGTGATGCCAAACTGACACCACTGGCATTAATGATTAATAATAGTATAATGATCTGCTAAATCTCACAAAACTGTTCTCGAAATATTCTAATTTGGCCCAGAACAGACATGTATATGAACCCAGATAGCAAATAAGTGACTTGGTATCCCAGGACTCTCACCTGGCCCACATACAGCTGTTGAACAATGGTGATGAGCACATCTGGACATGGCTGTCAGAACAGATACAACTCATCCATGATATCTCAGGCCACTTTATTGCCCAGACCTCAAGGCTCAAGCATAAGGTATTGGTGGTTAAATCTTTTGATCCTATTTCCAAATGCTTTGTAAACATTTTGTCCCACTGTTGTGTTATGTCCATAAACATATATATATATATATATATATATATATATATATATATATATATATATATATATATACATAGGAAAAATATGATAGCCGGGACGTACACAATCAAAACATGAACAAAACACATAAAAGCATGAAATTATGAACAAAATATGTAAAAGCATCAAATTAAATATTTGCTATATTTTTGCCTATTTCTATCAATTACATTCTAAGGAAAAAAAGGTTTCTTCTTTTCTTCTTCTCTTCTACCTTCAGTCTTTCTTCTAAAGTTGTAGTTACTGGAAAATGTATACATCCTCATAAAAGGGTTTCTTAAAAGTATTTTGGATGGTTAAGGTTGATTGTGTCTATAAAGTTCTAGCTCTACTTCTTTAAGTCTAAAGAAGATTACACTAGGTTGATAAGTAAGGAATAAACCACTGAGAGAAACTTTGAGAATCTATGCACTTTTAGCCAACATTAAGTAATTATAATACTTACAATATTGTGCCCTGCGATGGACTGGCACCCTGTCCAGGGTGTACCCTGCCTTGTGCCCGATGCTCCCTGGGATAGGCTCCAGGTTCCCCGTGACCCTGAAAAGGAGTAAGCGGTTGAAGATGGATGGATGGACAATATGAACCTGCACAATACATCTAACACATCTGTCCAATCATTTAGATTCATATAGATCTATATTACTCAGAAGGTTGGCACAATTAGGCTTGGATGATAATTATGATCCTCATCATCATCATCATCATCATCACCATCATAATGATAAATAAAAAATAAAAAAAATTGGTGTAAGATGTTTATTGTATGTTAAACAGTCACCAGATGGCAGCAGTGCATAGCAAACCCCTGTGTTGGAAATGCTGCTCCATTCCCTAATTTCTTACAAACATCACAATGCATTATGGGCAAAGGGATCCTCGTTAGGAATCTGTTGCAGTGCATTATGGGCACTGGATATTTTCCACAGAGCATTGGGATATGTTTTGAACAATTACAAATTTCTTTGACTTCAGATTCCTGCTCCTTATTATCTGAGGAAAGAGGAATCACAAAACACAGAGATCCAGGAAAACTGTCCCTCACACATTGAAAAGCAATGTCTTTTATATCCTTATGCCACCTCAGACTAGGAGTGATCCTCTTAAAGATCTCATTTTAAAAATAAATAAACCCAATTAGCACTCAGCTTCATTAGGTTTTTGCTGAAGCTACAAAGCTATCTTTATGATTACTACATGCGCAAATTTTCATGCTTTTGCGACATTGTTAAACTATAAAACTATTTTGTTAGAAATTGAACTTCAATTTGGAGCCATGTTCTTATCCATATACATTTCTGTGTAAACGCATATGGTTAAATCTTTATAACCACCTGATATGCACAATATGCCCAACATAACATGAATCTTATTTCCTAATTATGAAGATGCCACAACAATGGCACCAATGCTGAACCACTGTATTAACTTTCACACTCTCCCAATTTATTGATGATGATGAGGAGGAGAAAAAAAATAAAGAGCATGTGTAAGGAGTTTTGAATAAAATCATCTACAAAGTGACAGAAATTAAGTTCTCACTCCACAACAGTGAAATCATTGTGAAATCATTGTGTAAATACATTGTGAAATCACTCGCAACACTGTAGGATTCATTGGATTCCTTGCCATAACACACCTTCTTGAGACTCATCATCTTGCTCAGCTCTGTACTATCTGCTTCATGATGACTTCAGCATTATCTTCCAGGCCAGGCCTCGATGATATCACTCCTCAGGGAATGTGATCTTTGCACGCACAGTTCTGGAAACCTTCCTGTTCAGCAATACTGACTCTTTACTATTACAAAGAAAGACCTCTATCTATCATGTGCAAGAGTTTAACTATCCCTTTCTTCTTCTGATCTGCAATCATTTCGAATATTAATCTATAAACTCCTATCATGGTGCATGATGATATTGTAAAGCCACCATGTTTAAACCTGACACATTTGCTTCATGATAAGGGAAATCAAAAATTCCTCATTTTTGCTGCTTCCCTCAGGACCTTGAGGCGATTAATGAGGGCAGATGGAATTAGGTTGAATTGGATTGAAGCATGGCTGAACAAGTTTTGCATAGGAAATTTATGAAAATTAATACTTTCAGTTTGACTGGGAATTTATAACTGAGAACAAGGGTTTAATGGAAAAGTTTTAAACATTTGCTGAATGGTGTGTAGATTAGGTTACAGGCAGATATATATATATATATATATATAGGG
The DNA here is from genome assembly GCA_022414735.1 of Noturus placidus. Taxonomy (NCBI): domain Eukaryota; kingdom Metazoa; phylum Chordata; class Actinopteri; order Siluriformes; family Ictaluridae; genus Noturus; species Noturus placidus. The sequence continues at coordinate 165,816 of JAFFST010054279.1, forward strand.
GTTTTTTTGTTTTTGTTATTGTTTTTATTGGGGTTTTTTAACATTATCAGCAATTTAACATACAGAGGGAGTATGGCAGTCCAATTTATACTCTAGTCAGCCATATTGGAATATGTAAACATATTCATAAGTAATACCAATCAAGAAAAATTTCAGGTATGTATTTTTCACCAATTTGGACATTTATAAATATAATCAGAAATCAATGCTAAGCTAAGAAGGACACTTATTATTGGATCTGTCTATTTCTTGGTGAATTCTTGAATCTAATTGGCCATAAGGTGTTCAGTAATTTTCTATTATAGTAGTTTTGACATTGTCTAATGCCAATCACAGGTTTATATTAATGTGATTGTTGTAATATGTTAGCATTTCTTAGTAACACCTTCATTTATGGACTTGTATGGTGGATCAAAGATCAGAAAATGTAAGAATTTACCAAACAAAGTTATTTAACAAAAAAATTAATTGTTGATGTGGTGAGGGATGCTGGTTAATTGATTATCATAATTGATTAAACACCATTATGATTTACCGACAAGAATATACAAGAATGTTCATCTTTTATCTCACAGTCATGGTATATGTGCGTGTGCGTGTGTGTGTGTGTGTGTGTGTGTGTGTGTGTGTGTGTGTGTGTGTGTGTGTGTGTGCGCCAGGAGAAGATGGGGGTGTCACCTGACATAAAAGAGACTCAGGTCCCTGCAGGTCTTTATCCCACCTGTGCTGCTTTAAAAGGATGGGAGGAGGGGGAAAAGGATTGATTTAGAGACTGAATGAGTCTGCTGTCAAAGCGAGTGAGACAAAGAAAGAGACAACATGTCCAGACTGATCACATCCCTCCTCCTCCTTCTCCTTAATAAAAGGCCTTTCCTTCAATCGCAATCTGCCTACTTTTAGTCTTGGACTGTTTTGTACATATCGGTGAGATAAAAGACAATATAATCCATCAATCTCATGCCCAAACAACACACCCTCACAAAAAGACTGACTAACGTGATCTGACTGCAGTGTGGGTGTACAGGACGTGTGTTTGGGTCTAACCCATATCAGGTACACCTGTCCTGGCTAATCAATCATTCAGTGTTTTACTATTAGTCAGGTGTAGTCAGCTGAATTAAAAGCATAGCTGCACTAAACATCATGGATTTAAAAAAAAAATTTTAATGGATGCCTGATTCCAGTTGATAGTAGGGTCAGGTTTTCTTAAGTGTTTAAGGAGGAGCAGTATGTAGTGACTTATTTACTTTCACATTATACATATAGATACCGTATCTCTCTTTATTTTACAATTTATCAAAAACAACTTAACAAAAATGTTAACCCCCAATGTGGCTTCTACACAGCTCCCATGTTCTGCTTCACATTTTCCACATATGGACTTATTTCTTTTACTTTTTCTATGTTTTATACTTAAATTATTAACTTGCAATCAAATCGAATTTGTATTCCATCATATTGTCCCAAGGGTGCCAAACTTTTGCACTTTCAGCCTCCCTTCCTCTTCTCGGTGAATGATGGAGGTCTGCAGCTTTTTCACTAAGTCATCACAATGTCGCTGCACCACACAAACACTGCATCATTACGCGTGACTAATATCCCACAAAGCGATTTATATGCAAATCAGCTTAATCCATATTTAATCTGTGCATGTGTGTGTGTGTGTGAGTGTGTGTGTGTGTGTGTGTGTAAATCTCAGTCAGGCGAGATTTACAACAAAAAAAAAAAGACTTGGTGTCAACTGAGGTGTTATTCTCGTGTGTGTGTGCACATGTTTGTTCAGCAGTGTCATCGCTCACTTTGCTCATTCTATTTGTCGATGAACTTCATTCAATGACAGGAAAAGAGAGAAACACACACACACACACACTCATGTATACTATCCTTATGAGGACTTTCCATTGACATCATTATTAATCCAGCTAATTAATGCCTTGCTGTACATAAATCTAACCCCTATCTTCTACCTTGGGCGCACGGTGGCTTAGTGGTTAGCACGTCCGCCTCACACCTCCAGGGTCCGGGGTTCGGAGTTTGCATGTTCTCTCCGTGTGTTGGGGGTTTCCTCTTCCAGTCCAAAGACCTGCATGTTAGGCTGATTGGCGTGTCTAACGTGATGAAAAGTGTGTGTATGTGATTGTGCCCTGCGATGGACTGGCACCCTGTCCAGAGTGTACCCCGTCTTGTGCCCGATGCTCCCTGGGATAGGCTCCAGGTTCCCCCGTGACCCTGAAAAGCAGTAAGCGGTTGAAGATGGATGGATGGATGGATCTTCTACTTCATTAATCAAAAGGAAACCTACAAATTATGCGGGTTTTGTTTAAAAGGAAAAAAAAAAACAGTTTCTTGTGGGGACCGGCCAAATACCACCACAAAATTGGTTCCCACAAAGAAAACACACCCACACACCAAATACTCCTAGATGACTTTATATGATGAATTGACAATTCCGTACTCCCTTTGTTCCTATATTTAACATTTTAAACCATCAAAGTCGTTCTTTTGTTTATTATTTTTACTTTATTTTCTATGAGAACATTCAAACTAATTTCATTGTACAAGTAAGCTTATGTATATATGACAACATTCTTGAAGTGTTTTGTTGTGAAACATCTCCAAATTTTGAAAAACATCTTCAAGTTGTTTTTTTAACTTGTTACAGAAATATTTCCACACATTTTTTAAACAAAGTTTAAAAAATTTAAAACAAAAAAATTAAATGTTCAATATCAAGATTCTGTACCATAATTTGCTTAAATTTAATCAGATTTTTATACTAACCATGTCAACTCCTATGTACAAGAGCTCAGTTTTTCCTTGGGTCTTATCCTTTCCATTGAAACACGATGGATTTGATTTCTGGATTTGATTCCATTCTTAAATACATTTTAAATACGTTACTTTTCACTCAAGTATTGGAAAAAAAGTGCTACATTAGAAAATAACAATAACGAAGTGGTTTCACTAGCCTCACACTTTAGGACCCCATTGTATATCACATTTGTAATTTCTTTTCCAATACTGATACCGAAAACGCATACCAATACCCATCTGTTTTCTTTAATGCTTGGAAATGTTTTTTAACTGAAGCACTTTACATTTAAACTCTCATACAAAAAGTATTTGACATTGTAAATATAATAACAAAGTATAAATATAATATAATAAAATCAATCATAACAAAAGAAAAAACAGTCATGTCTCTTTATACTGTATGTAAACATTTCCAGTACCAGAAAGAATTTTTTTTTCCAAATCCAATACCAATCATTGCTATTTGTCACTTTTTGTTGATATTGGATCTGTGCTATCATTAATAATTACCAAGGACAGTACTTTCACATTTCATTGTAAGATACTATAGAAAGCCAACTCTAATCTTACTTAGCATGGTAGTCTCAGGGCAGATGTTAATTCTGTATTTTTGTAGAAGGCTCTATATCTAAATCTTTCTATTCACATCTGTAAAAATGAGTCTCTTCAGAAACAGGACTTATTCAGAGGTTAGAAATTTGCAGTTGTGCATGTCCATGTGTGTGTACATGGTTTGATCGTGCATGGATACCAGAACTGCTTTGAGAAAGAGTGATTTTACTGTAATATCCAATCCAAATTGTCTCGAAAAACTTTACTGTACCTTTTAAATTGACATATTTGGAATATTTACTGGCACATTTGCCTCACACCTCCGGGGTTTGGATTTCGATTCTTGCTTCTTCAGGGATTTCCTCCATGTACTCCAGTTTCCCCATCCAAAGACATGAGTTGTAGGCTGATTGACATTTCCTGAATTGTCCGTAGTGTGTTAATGTGTGCGTTTGGGCCATGCAAATGATTGGAACCCCTTTCAGGGTGTCCCCCACTTTGTTCCCTGAGTTCCTTAGGATAGGCTCGAGCCTCCCCCGTGACCCTGCGTAGGATAAGCAGTACAGAAAATGGATGGATGGAAGGAATATTTACTGATGGACTGCAAAGATGTCCCCTTAGACTTTCTTTATAATCTAGCTTGATGCGAACTGGTTTTCTGTTCTTTAGGCAAAGACATGTGTTAATGTTCTTGTATACAATATATGAAGTGTTTAAGTATTTCCTTAAAGCACAGGAATCAAATGCAATGGTTGAAATACAGCCTGCTGTGTCCTTTCCTCTACTCAATTTTGCAAAGTGTACATGTACATTCAAATGATGTTTTCACATCAAAAATGAAAAGCATTACCACCTGTGTATTACATTTCATGTTTTCCCCCATGTTTCTTTAGTACAGTGTGAAACATGGTGTAGTCTGTAAATAACTGGACAGTTATGTTTTCAAACTAAATGTATGGACGATGTAACAAAAACGGATATGGGTCACTAAATATAAATATAAATATTATCATTTTGAATTGAAGTTGCCAAAATAACGGGAACCGAGTCCATGTCCATTACTTATTTACTGCAATGCACTTTGACCCTGCTTAAAGTTGATAGGTCTGTTATTCTGTGTGTGTGTGTGTGTGTGTGTGTGTGTGTGTGTGTGTGTGTGTGTGTGTAGGTACGCATGGTCCCACTCCTCCTAACATTCATTATTATTGACTGTCCAATGTGTTTGTGTGTGTGTGTGTGTGTTTGTGTGTGTGTGTGAATGAGAAATGGACATATTAAAGTCTCAAGGGAATCCGGTCGGTGTCCCAGTGGTCCTCATTATCCTCCTATTGGGCCTTGCTGTGGCCAAACATGAATATTTAAGGGTTTACCACAGAACCCTGACTGTGTGTGTGCAGTCAGGAAAACAAGCAGAATGAATGTATAAAATGAATTACACTTGCAGTGAGGGAGATGAGCTTAACTATATGGGAGCGTGGTGGTTTCATTTACACTCCATCCCATCACCCCCCCCCCCCCCCCCCCAAAATATTTTCTCACATAGCTTCATAATATTTTGTGAAGCATTCCCTTGTGAGAATAACAGCACTGAGTCTCTTCCTGTAATGTCAAACATAGTTTGAGACTCGTGGCCCACTACTCATTGCAGAACACTTTATATGCTTAAGGTTGTGGATGTTAATCAGTTTTCAATAGGGTTCAATATCGGAGAATCAAATGGTCATAGCAAATCTCTGATAGATTTTTTTCCTCGAATTATCATTTCTTTGTTTATTTGGATGCATGTAATGTGGCCATTAGTTTTATTTACAGACAAGTCATAACCTCCTTCCAGAGATATTCCATTAGAGTGTTTTCACACTTGCTATGTTGTTGTTGTTGTTGTTCTGTGTTGCACACTGTATCCTAACAACCCTCTTACATATCCTAGTATCCTACTAGTATCCTAGTATTGATTAAAGCAGCGGTCACACTAGACTTTCAGCATGCAAAATTTCGTCTGACACCACAGCAAATATGGGCGGCAATCGCATATGACATCACACGCCAATGTTAAAATATACCATCTGTTCCTGTATGCAGTGACACCAAAATCTAAGCAACTCATAAATGCAAAAAAACCAATTGTGATGTAAACTCGTAACCGCGAGAAAAAACAAAGTCAGAATTGCACGATGTAAACTCATAATTGCAGGGAAAAAGTCAGAATTGTAAGATTAAACTTGCAATTGTGAGAAATAAAATCAAGATTACCTTTTTTTCTCCAAGGTGAAAAAAACAGCTGCATAAACAGCTGCATTATTTAAAGCTGTGTTGTATAAAACGGCATAAAACGGGATAGTACAACACTGCTATAATCGTTCTGAAGAGGTCACGCCAGGGATGTAAGAGAGAATTTGAAGGGGGGGGGCTTGGTGGAGGAGCGCTTCGGGGGGATGCTTAAATGCTAGGGGGGTTCAGGGGCATGCTTCCCTGAAATTATTATTATTTTTTTTTAATAAAGGGGTCGTCCATATATTACGTCATCAAATTTTTTGCCATTTTTAACCCCTCCTCCCCCCCATGTCATCAAACGTCATCAGGCCCTTTATCCCCCCCCATGATGACTTCATCATCTTAGATGTACACTTTTACTGTTTTACTTTTACTTTTAGGGGGTCTGGGGCTGCCATGTGTGGTCGGGAATTATCTCCTAATATTTTGTACTTTGTTACAATACCACAGAAATACTGACGTCAGTATGTGTGACAACAGTATTTTTGTTTGTTTGTTTGTTATTTTGGCAATTTGCAAATATTTCAGTAAGTAAATAAGTAAACGATGAACGTGACAGTGGTGACACTAAACACGGGAAAGATGCAAATACATTGATGACATAATCACGTCCGTGAACCCCCCCCCCGTCGATGTAATATACGGACGACCCCAATGCACTTAAATGCTCATTTCTAATGACTTTGCAGAATGTACTAATTAGTGTGGCTGTAAGAGATTGTTTGCAGTGACAGAAGATTAATAATACTGAGGAGGGGAGATTATAAAGACTTGGGTGCACAGTCAGAGAGACAAACAATAATATAAAACAAAAACTACTACGTACCATGAACTACATAATATACTTTATTTCATAAACAGCGTTTTCCAGAATCACGACAGAAAATGAAAACAACTCATAGCCCCAACTCACCAACAGTGGGAGAGAACCTCACACAATGGTGTCCCCATCTCAAACATCCAACATGGTGTAACGTGAACTTGCTGTCTACTTACAAGCTCGTCCTCCTCAGTCTTTTCTACTCCTATGACCTGCTGTTCATCCTCCCCATCCTCTTCCTCTTCAAATATTGTAGGTTGCTCATCTCTGTTCGAACATTTTGACTAACATTTCTATTAAATCCTTAATGGACACGTAGCGATGGCACATACACACAATTATCTGTGATAGCTAGCTTGCAAATCAAGTATGCATATTTGGCAGATTCATAGTCTAAATAATTATTTTGACAACAAAATTGTCGATCAAAACCAGCAAACAAACAGCAGTTTCATGTGCTGAAATAGCTATGATATCCTAGCTCAAATACAAAGCAGTGAATCTTTCATTTAGACTTTAGTGTGCTCAATACCATCTGAATGATGTGTCATAACTGATCTCACCTCAGGACGAGGTTTTTTTCCATTGATGGCCACGGTATATTCGAATCATCTCCAAAGTAATCCATTCCGCTTTTATTACGTCAGAGTAGCCACCTTTCTGAAAATACATACGAGGGTTTGCTTGTTACCTTGCACTGTCAGACATTTTGCTCTGGTCAGGCTTGGCAACAGGCAGACCGTTCAGCAAGCCCTAACCACTTGAGTCTGACCCCTGCGCTTATTATAGCAAAAGTCAGCTTTTTTTTATTGAAATATGTTTCTAAAAGATGCAGAATGGATTCATTTGGAGACTGTCCAGCTCAGAAATCCTCTGAGACAGGCAGGCAATGCAAAATAAAATTTGAGATTAGGAAAAGTGTGTGTGTG
>JAFFST010054279.1:183076-195590 GCA_022414735.1 Noturus placidus
TCCATCTTTAGACCTTCCTTCTCCTGTCTTAAAAAGCAACCGCTCCCAAAATCTCTCAACTTTCCTTCCTCCAAGTGGGGAGAAAAAAAAAAAAAAACAAGGTCCAGAAGCTCAATAACAAAAAAGGGGGGTGTGGCTTCCCTTCCTCTTGTTCCTCGTAGAAAACTCCCTCTCATCTCCAACAGGTGTGTAAATGTACGTGTGTGTGTGTGTGTGTTTGCATTGTGTCAGGCACTTTCCGATATGCTCGCCCACCCACCGCAACCCTTCCATGACTCCTTAGGCAAAAATCACAATGCAGATTCATTCACGCAATACAGCTGCAAACAAAAAAAACAATTCAGCATTATAGGAACAAGTTGTTACCAGAAATGAGTGTAAAAATAGAAATTTGCTAAATCATAGAGGTTACAACCCACAAAGACCTTATAAAGAGAAAGAAGTTTATATTTATTAAAAAAAATTGTAATTTGATAACCTTGCTGCTCTCTGAAGGAATTAATCATTACACCAAACTAAAATGGATTCTACACAGTACAAGTGTAAACCTGGTAGTATAGCCCCCGCCCCTTCTCTTTCACCGCTTGGGAGTCTCTCACCTTCTTTACTTGCAGACTGTGAGTGTGTGTGTGAGAGAATGTGTTTAGAGGTCCGTGTCGAACCAGGCCAGCTGATTGGAGTCTGTGGGAGGAAGGCCATCCATCAGGTCGTGGCTGTGGCCGAGGTCAGGAAGCCCCTCCACTGGGTACTCTGCTCCGGTATGGTGGCCAGCAAGCTCATGTTCCAGTATGCCATCCATGCCCAGCCCGTCCTGACCATAGCCCGAGTGGAAAGAGCGGTAGCTGGGGTCTATGACGGAGGGGGTGTACATATTTAGACATGAATGATGTATTTAAACAGTGTAGATACACTGTTAAATACAAAATATTAATGATTCATTCAGGTAAAACTTGAATATGTTCGCCTCCATATTTGATACATTCACCATTCTAGGGGTTGATAGATATTTAGAATTACAATCTGAAATAAACGGCTGTTTCAGTGTGATCATACCATCAGTCACAAGTTTGCTGAATATTTGTACGAATGAAGTGTTTAATACTATAAATACTATATAAAATAAAATCAGAATCATTTGTGTCATCAACTGAGTCAACAAGGTAAACGTGGCAGCACTCCTTACCATCTTGTCTGTAGCCAACAGGCTCTCCTACATCTCCTATATGAGCTCCTATATCCAGACCCATATCAGCAGTCTAAAAAAGGTGGACAGAAAATCAAATACAGCCATATAATGAACTCATGTGTGCACGCTCCATTAACCACGTGTGCGTACCTCAGTCCAGGCCATGGGCTCTGTTCTGAAGAGAGAGCTGGTCAGCTCAACGGACAGACGCTTTTTGTAGTCCTGAGGTTTGTCCTCAGACATGCGGAACAGCACAGCTGCCGCATATGTAGCTGGATACATACATAAGAGCACAATATTAAAACCTTAGCAACATGCTAGTTTCATATCAGAATCATTGCCCAGTCTTCAAGATATATTGTATTCCTGTTTAACTGCACATTTTAACTGAATTGTTAGAGAAATGCTTGTTTGCAGTACATCTGAAACTTTCATGGTCCGATGAAACAAATTATGGGATTGCCCTTTTCCAAAATGAGGACACACTGTGCTACTTTGGATTCATCCAAAATAAGGAAACCTCAGATGACAGCTGTCCTTATGCTGTCTTCCAAATAGAACAGACTGTACCTGACTAAAAAAAGCTGAAGCAACGAAAAAGACATGAATGCCCCTGCACACGATTCGCACTTTTGAGCAGAAAATGTTTAAAAATAAAAAATGCAGCAAAAATTCTCATTTCTAAAAAACTAAGTGGAAAAACAAGGGCAATATGAATAAAATTGGGATTAGTCATTTGTCTAATATTAGGAACACAGTTTAGACTGAACCACCCCGTTAAACAAACACACTCACCCACTCCCTCGTTCCTGGAGTGCAGCAGTTCAGTGAGGGGCGCAGTGGCTCCCTCGGCTTCAATAGCCTCAGCCGCTTCCTTGTCCTGCGCCAGTTCGCATAGCACGCCGGCTGCCACACGCTGGATGTTTTCGATTGGAGAGTACAGCAACTGCACGATGCAGAGAGGTAGCTCTTGAATATTGGTTCTTTTTATTCATGAACTGAGTGCATTGGCACGATATTCAAAGCATTAGGCTGTAGCCTACCTGAACAAACAGAGGGATTGTGTTGAGTCCTCGGATAACAATTCTGTTGTGCACATCTCTGGCTAAGATGTGGAGTGCGCCAGTGCAGCCCTCTACGATCTCCTCCATTCTAACTCCCTCCTGTAGAACATGCATAATAAAAAAATAAATAAATAATAATAAAAAAAAAAACCAACCTCAATCACAATCTTAAACCCATGTTTAAAATCAGTTTCCACATTTGTAGTCGTTTTAACTTTAAGCACTCGCCAAAATACTCACCACAAACTGTTGCTGTGTGCCTCCCATGGATGTGCGTCTCTGGGTGTCCTGGTGTGCCCTCACGAGCAGCTGGACTAATCGGGGGATGGCACCCTGCTCTCGCAGTGGGGCGTGATTGGCTGGACATAGTGCGAGGTTACGGATCAGACCAACTGTGGCCTGGGAGGGGGATCAAAACGGAATGATCAGACATGTATAGCTAACTTGAAGGTGATTAATCAATAAATTTGCATAACTGGTTGACATGTACTACGGTAATCTAATTTCTCTCCATAATTCATTTAAATAAGCAAATTCCTTACAGCTGGTGAAAATCTTGTACCTTAATAAGAGGCCAGTGTGAGGGTGGGTGCAGCAGTTTGACCACCACAGGAAGGCCATAGTGCAGGCGCACAGCATTCTGGGCCATTTCAGCATCCTGGTGTCTGGAAGTGAGATGGCGGAGGGCACACACGGCCGGCTCGGTGATGTCCTCTCGGTCTCCGGCTCGGAGCACAGTGCGCACAAGCGACTCGATGCCACCGACCTGGCACACCATCATTTTGTTCTTGTAGTTGTTGCAGGTAAGGTTGGACAGGATGCCAGCAGCGCAAGTCACCACGTTGATGTCGTCCGAGCCAAGCAGCTGGACCAGGGTGCCCAGCAGGCCTTCCATACCCTCCTGTAGCACGCAAAATAAAAAATAAAGCAACGTTAACAAGACTGAAAATATAGAACGAAAATACCTACATACATGTTTTGTTGGTTTTTATATAATAAATTACAAACTGTGTGTGTGTATACCTGCTTGGTGGCAGCGTCTGACAGGTTTCTGAGCGTCCAGAGACAGTTCTGTACCAGTCGCTGACTGGGGTCAGTCAGGTGAAGGCCAAGAGCCTGCATGCCTCCTGAAAAAACAAGTGTGAAAATAAACAGAAAGACTTGGCAATTTCTGCAAGCAGGGTGTGCACATGTACTCTAAAACATAGGACTGGGGGTGGGGGGGGGGTTGGCGACTTTTCATATAGGATCTAATGTGCATTACACAAATCACATTCATTGCAGATATATTACATAGTGAGGTTCCATGCTTCTGGCAGTCTAACCAGTTAACCATTTTCTGTTTTCCAGCAATGTCTGCTCGATTATTGCATTTACTCAAACTGTCCGATAGCTACATGAGCAGGAATCCTGACCGAGCTCAGTGCAATAATAAGTCACTCTGGATAATTACATCTTCCAAATGAGTAAATTTTTTGATCTCATAAGGAGAATGAAAAAACAGGCAGCAGATTTATTTTTTATTTATGTATTTGAAAACAGCCTAAAAAGCGATATTAAATTTAAGGCTTTGCATTTCTTAGAGTAATTTCAGACAGACGCTTTCTAACAAAACCCAGACCCTTTGCAATTGCGTGGGCATTCAAGTCAAAGCCAATAAAAACCTGAACACTTTGATCATTGTGTGGGCATGTGTGTTTGCCTGTATAAACGCACCAGCCTCCACAATGGCAGGTTTGTTACTGGAGCAAACGGACAGCACTTTGAGAACACGGCTGGTGGTCCACAGCAGCTTCTCGTATGTGTAGGTCCTCATGATGTTGACCAGAGCCTGAGGGCCGCCACTAGCCAAGATGATCAGCTAAAAGAAGCAAAAAGGCAGCTTGCTTAGACACCCAAAATAGGCCAGGATATGGTGCAACGACAGTACAAAGCAGCCACATAAACAATCGTGTTTTTATGGAATCTGTTTTCACCTTGCTCTCCTGGTTGCCGTAGGCCAGGATCTGTAGACAGTCTGTGGTGATTGCCAGGAATTTAACATTGGTCTTGTTCAGCAGGGCGACCATCTTCTGCAGGCCACCAGCCAGACGGACAGCCATTTTAGCTCCTTCCTGGTGCAGGAGGAGGTTGTGCAGGGTGGTGATTGCGTAGAAAAGCACGCTGTCGACTGGAGACCTGCCCCCCAACACACAGACCATTATTCAAGCAATTAAAAACAGCTGTTAATCTATTGAATTGTGATCATTTGTATAAAAAAAAAAATATATATATTTAGTGCATTTTACTATACAAACAAGTTCAAGGAACGCAAGTAATAAAATTCTTTAGAGTGTAGTGTTAACACCATTAAGACTATTTTGTAAACTTATAATTAGCTAATTTTTGAATAAACTACGCAAGATCATGTGGAGATACCACTGCCACTACAAACCGCTTTGCGTAACAAGGTTTCCTCAGTCCTGCTCTTACCCGAGCATCTTGACAAGAGCAGGGATGCCGCCGGATTTGAAAATGGCGAGAAGGCCCTCCCGGTGGTGGGAGAGATTGTGCAGTGTGCCAGCAGTGCAGCGTGCGGTCTCCACATCAGCAGTGTTCTGCATGGTCCTTACAATGGCAGACACCATCTGAGGGGAGCGCATGATGGCGTGACGCGATGCCTCCTTCTTTGACAGCTGATGCACCATGACGGACGCCTTGTTCACGACCACCTCCAGAGACAAACGGTAGACGGTTAAGAAATTAAACATGCTGCGCCATGCCCTTTTTATTTTTATTGTGATGCTGTGACAGCGCAGATATTTTTTTGGGTCAAACACCACCAAAAGCCCACCACAACAAAGAAATATTCACCTGGTCTTCATCATTGAGGAGCTTTGTAAGCTCTGGAATAGCCCTGGTGGCAAGTTCAGCATCATCCTGGTAGTTGATGAGATTCACGACGGCATGTTTGAGCATCTGGGATGGCTCAGCCAGCCGCTGCACGTTGGTGGGGTTAGCAGAGTCAAACTGGGTGGTGGGGATCGGCATGCCCTCATCAAGGGTCTCAGGGAACATAGCGGCACGCACACGCTGGGCACGGGTCATGGCGTACTGTCCGTCTATGTCTAGAAAGAGCACATAGGTGTTAGCATCACACTAAGGCATGCAATCTATGGATATTTGACACAAACGCCGTCGGTGTCTCACCTAAACCACAGAAACTAATTCATACCTGCCACCTGCTCCGGTGTAAAGGGCTGGCTGAATCCCTGCTCCCACTCATACAGCGCCTGGTTGTCAAGCTCCTCTTCCTCTGGGTTCCCCTTGCCAGAGAGGGACGGCGCTGTGGTGGTGGCTCCAGAGTGGATACCCGAGTCAAGATAAGACTGCTGCTGCCAGTGGCTAACCGCAGCCTTCCGGTCCTGCTCCATCGCCATGTCCAGCTCCATCAGATCAGCTATACACCCCCAACCACAGCAAAGAATGGATGTTAATCAGATAAGACAAGTTTCTTAGACTCAAAATTAAAAAGGGGGAGTGAGAAGAGTACAATCTGCAAAAAAAAAAACCCATTAAAATCACTACAATGCAGCACCAACAGTCATTAATCTTTCTTACAGTTCAATTGCCATGTACGTAATAAAACTATTAGTCTGGAAGTTCCATCCTGTATGCATTCCCAGACTGGAATTGTAGTTGGGGTTTGGATGAGCTTCCTGTCAGTCATTTATACACACTGTACTTTATGGAACACTGTAGATCCTGGCGTGGAGGTTTATGAACATGGGTGGGAAAAGGTGCATGGTTCAAGGAGTTTAAAATATAAAAAATAAATTAAAAATTTTTTAAAAAACCACCTCATTCATGTCAAACCACCCTAGCTCATCATAAAAAAGAAAGAAAATCCTACCTAATGCATCTTAATTTGAATAGCCGTGTACTCACACTGTGTAGCCATCGTGATGCCGAGCCTTCAGTCCGAACCACTTCCAAATCTGTGTGGGAGAAACAAAGCAACGTGATCGTAAGTGTACAGAAAGAAATCAGGCAGAGGCACAAAGTGTAACTTGGCAAAGATGTGGAAGAGGACATGCGATACAGGCTCTTACAAACGGCCTGAAATCTGATCGTCCGTATTCAGCACTCGGTTCCTTTCAGACAACAGCTGTCCGTGTGTGTGTGAGAGTGGGGACTCGAGTCATACAGCCTCAAGCTGTGTGTGTGTGTGTGTGTTCACGGGAAACTCCCAGCAATCAAGCAGCTGTGCACCCCCCCCCCCCCCCTTTCGCTCTGAGTCATCCTGGCTCTAGCAATAAAAACATTCCTGGGGGTTAGTCAGCGTCATTCATCAGCACTTGAGAGTATCGAGATGTGCTGAACAAGGTGATTGAGATCAACAAGTTAATTGAAAATAAACAGCCTTGGGAGAGACAGATGCTTGTTTCTACCAGAAGTGTTTAAATGCTTTTGGACTAAAAACTACTACATGGCAAAGCCCACAACATAGACATGTGTTTGCTGGACTTTTTTTTTTTTTTTTGCTTTGCACACAGAAAACAAAATGACTTGTCAAAATTGTAAAAGTAATCTTGCAGCCACTTTTATATCATTTCAGCAACAGACTCAACTCAACTAAAACACTAACAAAATTAATTCAAAATGTGGGTCAAGGAACTAATGACTAGTAGAAAAATCTACACACCAGAACTAGCTAGGATACACCATGCTTATTCCAGTATACAACTATTTATTTTTTAAATAACCAGGTTGGAATGTAAAACGTTTTCGAGCTGGCCAAGATGGCTGCAATCCACTTAGTTCTCAAACAAGACGACAGAAGGAAGTAGGAGTACGACAGATGGGCTAAATTTTTTTTACAAATACATTTTATAATGTGTCCATTTGTGAAACCCAACTAGCTGAACAAATACTGCACTTTTCAATGAACTGAAACGAGATAAAATAAGCAGAATAGGGTGCATTGTTAATCAAGACTGACCTATGATCACAAGACTTGTAATAACAGCACACCATTTTTTTAATAAAGAGGGGAAAAACACTATAAACCATAATTAACTAAACAGCACACTTATTATATCTTTTTGGCTCATTTTTAAACAAAGCTGTTCCAGCAAAACCATATTTCACACTTTCTTAATATGCTGACTAAACTACAACTTGTACAAACATGTTAGCCAGAGCTTTGAAATCAACACTAAAAATCTAGTCAACAGCTACAAACCTGCCTTAGTGTTTCTGCAGAACGAGAGAGGATGTGGACTAATCCAGGACAACGGAAACCACTTTTAGGTATGGCTTCCTGAGCTGCGACTCGTTGGGCTGAAGAGTGAGCGAAACCTTGGGTTAGAGGATGATTTTAGTCCTTTTCATTAAAAATAAACTAACAATACGGAACGAAGTCCAAAATCTACTTGAATTCACAACCATCTTGAATTCACTTGAGCTACCAAGGTAAAGATAAGAGATGTGACGAACATGCAAATCCTTTTCAGTATTGCTGTCCGTCCGTCCCCACAGTATTACTAAAGCAACCACAACAGGATGAAACACACGACCTGCTTGAAAAAACACGTCACTGTCGTGTGCGCGTCCCTGTATCGCTCGGTACACCGCGTAACATTTAATAATGAGTTTTCACGTACGTCCAAACGGCAGCAAAGCTCAATCATGACAACGTGAGGCTATGTTCAGACAAGTCTTGCAAAACCATCATGAAATCTGACTCGTAAGCTTTATTCGAATAGGGTTAAGTTTATATGGGGTTATGGAGAAAGTTTGTATTTTACAGGTTCCTCTGTGAGATTTCAATGTGGATCAATTAGCTTCCCCCCCCCCCTCAATCCTCAAATAAGAAAATTACAGGCAGAATTAACTTTTTTTTTTTCCTTCGACCGAGAGTTTTTCGCAGCTTTGATACGGGACAACCCCTCCTGAAATGTGTTTGACTGCTGCTATTTAGTCTTGAGTTGCGTGTTAGTGCCCCTTCACCTTTCAAAAGTCTCCAAACATAAAAATTGATGCTTCTCCCATTTTGTGTTCTGAAATTGTCTCTATGAACTTTGTTTGCCCCATCTGAAATATGAGCATTTCTTCCTGACTCCAGCGCCTCGTCGACTGCTTGGACACCATGTTGTAAACGGAGAATGATCATATGGCTGAATCCAGCTTCTTCGAAAATTCAACCCGTTAGAAACTTGCTCTGCCTCTAGTCATTATGTGCATATCACTTAAATTAACTTGATATTAAATTTGGCTTCAACAGCCTTCCGTTTTCACTCCAAGGCATAATCTCATAACTAGTCGACTCCAAAAAGTCCCAAATCCAACATACCAAATTTTAGGCAAGAATTGTTCTGACTTAGGTTTTTCTAGAGCACCAAAGCTTTGAAAACCGAGCACACAGTCAAAAGGTTAACAAAAATAAATAAATAGAACAAATGTGCGAGTACATGACAGGGGAAGTTGTGCAGTTTGGAGCAAATCAGCTTGCTTTTATAACCCAGCTGAGTGAAAATCAGGACGTAAGCCAGACTCAAATAACCACATCCAAGAGAAAGCCGTGGCTAATAGCTGAAACACTGGCCCAAGACCTGCTGAAGCTATGTTTTGTCAAGACACAACTGACTTGGAGAGGTGTAAGAATGGCCTCAAGTACTAGAGTTACTGAAATGAAAAACAAGCATCCGTAGAAGGTTTGTTTACCTTTTCCCACCAGATCAGTTTCAAAGCCCAAATCCATAACATAATTTGCATCAAAAAAATCCCAACATAGACCTTGGTCAAAGCAAAAAGCCTTCACTTTTGGTTTGGTCTTGAGGAATCAAGGAAAAAATGCTTAACTTTAGGTCTTTGCATTTTTAGGTTTGTATACACACACACAAAATCAGGTTTTTCATGTATGTTAGCCATGTTAACATTTGAGAGGAGCTTAAAATACAGCAATTCACACCATCACTCAGGCTAAAAAAAAATTCTCTTCAATTTCATGCAGCTCATCTGAAGCTCTTGCTCAGAAAAAGAGCCCCTTTTACACACAGGTAATTACAGGAACCCACATTTATGAAAACATCCTGCAGTGAGCGTTGGACATTCCACTGTGTGTTTGGCTGCCGGGGAGGTACAGTATGGCACTTCAGACGTCTGCCTACACCAAACCAGACAAAGATTCTTAATAGGAGGAGGGAAACTGTAGCACTGTGAAGTCATGCCAAAGTTAATAAATCGGTCTCTCAACCCTTCAAGCAGGTGAAGGGGGATGGTCCTGTTCAAAAATGCTCAGAGTACACACAGGAGCAGCTGTGGCTATGAAAACACTTTGTAAGCAGTTCATTCAACATCGCTCAGATCCAAATGAAAAAAAAAAACCCATTTCAATGCTGAACTGAAAACGTTTCCGTGACTGCCTCAGGTCTCGCTCAGAGTCAGAGAGGAAAAGAGCGATGAAGCCACAACATGATAATCAAACCCTTAATAACACAATTAAGTATTACATTATACATCTGCTTTTCAAAGATGTGAACAGCATGGTAAACAAACCTAAATCAAGGGCTCCCATCTTAAAACCGAGCACCAAGCCAGATCGCCCTCGTCCACAGGGAAGAGATTTAGAAAAGCTGCATCCTCAAAGCAAACATACGACATCGCCTGAGCCTTCTTCACGGCTTCGCTACGATTCCTTCACTATGAAGATAGCAAAGGATCGTTTATCATGAACTGCACAACTAAACTTAACCGAACAAAACATGTTCTCCAGCTACATTTTCCGTGCAGTGGCGTAAAAGAAAGCGGATGCAATGTTTCTGGGGTTCCCCCCCAAGCAAGACGACACGCAGCTTTCCATCTGGCAGATCAAAGATGTGCTCTACAGCAGTTTCATAATCCTTCTGCTCATTCGGTCCCCTGTTCCTGTGCAAAACACTCGAGTTTCCTCCTCACCTTCCTGAAAAGGTTGTTGAGGAGCTTGTGATGAGTCAAGGCTCGTGTTAGAGCAGGGATTACACTAAAAACTGAATCTATAGTGCAAGAAAACTGCTGCCTTTTTCAGGAAGTTTAAGAATGGAGTAAGCTGTTCTCATATAAAAAGTCAGAAAAAGCACACACTTTGGGGAAACTTCATTTGCATGTATTCCCATGAAATTAGGGCAATTCGTTTACATTAAACAAACATTTCTCCCACAAAGTAGCACAAATCCCTAAGCTGCTTCCTCACACACGAATCAAACCCTGGTGCGTTTTCTGCTCGACACAGATGTTATAAGTAGATCAGAACAGAGCGATCAAACACTGGCAGCGTCCGAGCGTGACCTGACGGAGCGGAAGAAGCGAATCAAACATCTCATCCATTTCTGGTTGTGGCATTTCCCGTACCCCCTCCCTTGCTGAACTAAACCAAAAAACAGAGCTGTAGTACTACTAACTGGTAAGTTTTCAGCCCTTGATGTCTCAGAACCGTTTCTTGATCCCATCTAGACAGTCTGTTCTAGGTGTAAAAAGCACTAAAGTTTTTTTTCCATTTAAAAGCATTTATTCATCTATGCCTTCCTAACATGTCAGCAAATCACTACTTATTTTCTTATTAATTTAATAGAAGAATGTCTGCTGGTGTAAATCATTGACCATATGCAGAATTAGTGAGTGTCCCACACTAGTTACATAATGAGTGCTCATTAACTAATTACTTAACTTATTATACGCTAAACGATAAGTTACGTACCTGTTTATAAGCAGAATTACAAAATGCGCTTAATATTTTAGGTTTCAGACATATTTCACAAGCGTGTTGGTACTGTTGTGGGTGAGCTGTGCGAGTTGTGGTAAAGCTTTATGTAGTCCTCCATTTTGGGCATTAAGATAAACCGGATGTAATTAAACGGCTAGCAAACTTATTGAACACTGAAAAACATTTATGCTACATTTAAATGTATTGTAATATTAGAAATGTTTGTGCAGTTATATGCACCTTAATACCACAACCTGGTCACACTCGAGGGGGAAAAAAAAAAACAACTAGTTTCTAGTTGTTTCTAAAACAACTAAAAATCAAATGTAAGCTTATTAAAGAACACTGCTAGCAATCGCAATCAGTTCACACCTATACTCCAAAGAAATCCCGCCTAGTCGCACAGGATTGGCTCACATCCAAAAAAAAATCGTGCTCCCTCATTGGTTGGTGAGTGTATCTAATTAGCAAACTGTTCGCGTGTACGCATTTTTAGCCAATCCGGTACGGTTTGTCAGAAAACGGGTAGGGAGAGAAAAAAAAAACAATTAGGTAGCTCTCGCGCTCGCTCACACACCTGAAATGTGCGTGTAGTTGTAGAGTTTTGCTGCAAAGCATGCGAATCTGAAATACAACAAAAACCTGTTCCAATTCAAAAATGCCATTATTTCGAGGACACCGTTGACTAATTAGCCAAGTTATCATAAATTTCAGTTGCGACGTTGCTCATGTGTAACATGAGAAAAATATAAAAAAAAAAAAGTTAATTATTAGTAATAAGTTAATAATAATCCAGAAAATTAACCCGGCTTTTACACAGACATGGACACATTTAGCTAGTTAGAGGAAAAAGTCAAACCGCTTCGATGGTAAACAGAAGAAACGCCTAAACTTCTATTAACTCACAATATTACAAGCGTACCTGATACAAAAAAAAACGGATACCCCGTTTTCCTCCCTTTCTTTCTTCGTTAAGCAGCGTGACAGCAACCTTCTCAGTATCCAAAACTCGAATGAAAACAGCAAGACCGCCCGGAATTTTTTTTCTTCTTCTTCGTGCCTACTCTCCGCTGTGGCTCGCTGCTATGTTAGCTGGAGACTGGAGCCTCAAAATGGCGTCCCGTCACTGTCGCCCCTGCCCGAATCATACTGCGCATGCGTACTTCTCTCACGCACAACGCACACCTCAGAGGAAGTTCTTATTACGGTAAATGCGGTTAATGTATCCTACCGCCTGCTTAACAAAATATAAACCGGTACCTGAGGTGTGTGGGTGTTCGACATGCGTGGAATAATTATCAGACCGTTTTCATGATCAACGTATAATATAAATATTGATAAATATCTTGTTATTATTAATGAAAACGTGGCATTTTTTCCACATTTCTTTCGAAGAAAACTATGTGGTATGAGCGGAAGGATATGGTGTATGTAGTTAGGACGAGGTCCATTCATTAGTATGGAATGTGCCTGATTTGGGAGATCGACTTCCTAACACAAAGTTCGTATTAGAATTACGTGTCATTCAATGCATATATATAT
>JAFFST010054279.1:216471-226930 GCA_022414735.1 Noturus placidus
TGACTATTGTTTAAATTGGTTTGATGTTCCGAAACACTTAAGTGTGACAAACATGCAAAGGAACAGGAAATGAGGAAGGGGGCAAACACTTTTTCACACCACTGTAAATCAAAACAAACAAACAAACAAACAAACATACAAACAAGCAAAATAAAAAACCCCACCGACATCATATAGTCTGTAAAATGTGTAACAAAACAATACAGATGTTCCCTGCATACAATTAGATGGTGCAAATAGTAAAACAATATTGGCATGAATCATGTTTTAATATTTTTGGTTCAGATGAGGGTGTGAAGCCCTCCGCCCCTGCAGCCCTGCCCACTGAGGAGACTTTGCTCCAGCAAATGTTTCATTTCATTTAATTTCAAATTATTCATTAGTATACAGGTGCATCTTAAAAAATTTTAATATCGTGGAAAAGTTCATTTTATTTTCGTAATTTCATTAAAAAAGTGGAACATTCATATATTCTAGATTTATTACACATAAAGTGAAATATTTCAAGCCTTTCTTTGTTTTAATCTTGATGATTAGGGCTTACAGCTCATGGAAATCAGAAATCCAGTATCTCAAAATATTTGAATAAATAATTTATATTACCGAAATGTCGACATTCTGAAAAGTATGTTAATTTATGCACTTAATACTTGGTACATATACTTATTGTAGACATTAATGTACTTTTTTTTTTTGTACCCAGGATTATGTCTAGAAACCATCCTGATAATTTCTTTCAGAATTTTATATGAAATCTTAGCAGTTCACATCAACCTCCCCATAACTGGGGTGGCATTCAGCCTCAGGAGAAAGGGTTGGCCAGAAGGAACCCTGGGTGTACCCCTCGCCTTGTGCCCGATGCTTCCTGGGATAGGCTCTAGGTTCCCCGTGACCCTGATAAAGGAGTAAGTGGTAAAGGATGGATGGATGGGTGGATGGATATTGAAATCATTCTCATGGCTGGATCGGGAAGCTGTTGCAAGATTTCAATGAACTTTAACAGGAAACATGGCAATCACACACAGGAACGACACTGTTGCCAAAATTATTAACAAATTCAAATAGACAGACCAACTGAGAAATGGACGTCCACGAACATCCACTGGCGAAGACACAACTGACTTTTGGAACACCCTGTATATTTCCTGTAGAAATCAAGGACAGACAAACAAACAAACAAAATAATAATAATAATAATAAAAACTGTACTAAAAACATCTGGTGTTTCTAATTTTTTTGTTTTCTGAAACACTATCCCAGACGTTAAGAATGAACGTTCTTCATTGTCTGAATTGTGAGTAATCAGGATTAACAGTGCATCAGATGAGTGAAGCGCTCAGGAAGGACCAGGATGCTTCAGGACATAAGAAGAATATTTGAAGCAAAACAATTTTAAATGTTGTACTTTCTTTCCTTGGTAAGGAAGGTGAACTAGACAAACTAGGTGAATGCTACATATGAATAGTCTAATCTAGACATTTTAAAAGCAATAGATTCCCAGCATCATGTAGGAATAGTTTATGCATTTTTTAAAAAAAAAAATGCAGTTGTATGGATAAAAATGTCAGACTTATGTGATAAGCCATTGAAGTATTGGTTTCACTAGAAACAGCCAAATCATTTATTAATTTAAATATCATGTTAAATAAGAAACTAATGGCTGAAACAAGGGTCTGATGACAATTATTTCGAGATTGTGTCCATGCTTTGAAGAAGACTTGCAATTTATTTTTGGTCCTCTTAACTCACCTTGTTGAGACATTTGTCCAATTTTTCACTGTACCATGAAATAGATTTCGTAATGATTGTTTTTCTCATATGAGAGACTACATTATGCAAGGTGAAGCTCAGATTTATATTTAACCCATCAGTCATTAGGTCAAGTTGAACTCTGTCTCCTCATGGTACACTGCGTAATTCACTTGTGGCAGGTTGTCTATGCTGCAGCTGTGATTGGATCTGTAATGTCCTTGCTCACATTAATGCCAAACCTTAGAATAAACTGAGTGTGTAATTAATCCTGTGAGTAGAACCATGGGAACTTAAAGTAACACCAATAGACACGAAAACCGATAGATTATTTTTTTCCAGATTAATGGTATTTATTCTTAATACCTGCCATCGTGTTTTGGGACCACCACGATGTGGCTGGACCAGGGACTCCTTGATGATCCCATCCCATAGCATCTAGCTGACTTCCTCTTAAATAGCTTGAAGGTAAGCCTCCGGTACACGGTTGGGCCACTGGCTGACCCACACATCCTGGCAGTGTTTTGATCTAGTGCTGAATCAGATGGGTCAGCCCTGGGATGGATAAGAAGATGTCAGTGAACTGGTCCACTAGCTCTGTAAGCTCTTGGAGCTGCATGGGGGTAAAATCTTCTCCTTAATGGACCCAGGCACACTCATTGGGCCTTCAGGGGACAACAGAGAAGGTTGCAACCGGACAGTTGCAAGTAGTAGTTCACTGGGCCCACTCTCTCGAGGACTGTGTAGGGGCAGAAACTTACAAGAGGAATTTGGGAGCAGCAGGAGCACCTGGTCACCTGCTTGGAATTCCTGGGGTTGGGATGGCCAGTTATAGGATCACTGCTGCTCTTGCTGTGCTGACTCCATGTACTCCTGGATGATGGGGGTGACCCGGTCGATCCGCTCCTGCATTTCCTGTACATAGTCGAGCAGGGACCTGAATATGGAATGCTGTTTTTCCCAGGCCTCGTGGGGCACATCCAGCAGTCTTCTAGGTCGCCACCTGAAGATAATTTCGAAAGAAGGGAACCCTTTGGATGCTTGGGGAATCTCTCGAATAACAAAAAGGACATAGGGAAGGAGGATGCAAACTCAAGAATATTACTGAACTGGAGGCCATTGCTCATGAGGAATGGGCTAAGAGCTCTGTGTCTGTGTGACATCTTCCTGAGCTTGGTATTGAGAAGGTAACAGCAGCATGGGTCCAAGAATTTAACTTTGAGACTGGTATCAGTAAAATCTTAACAAGTGTCGCATGAACTCATTATAAATACACCTGTTCCTTGAAGGCTCCAGAGTTTGGTAGACAACTTACGTAAACATCCATCCATCCATCCATCCTCTATCACTTACTCCTTTTCAGGGTCACGGGGAACCTGGAGCCTATCCAAGGACGCATCGGGCACAAGGCGGGGTACACCCTGGACAGGGTGCCAGTCCAACTTACCTAAACATACCTAAAAAAAAAAAAAAACAGTCCTGTGCATATCTCTGGATGAGACCAATTATAAACTGGAGTAATATATCTGAGGTTGAGGAACTGTTATGCTGATAGTTGTTTATGCACATGGAAATTTGAATAATCTGTTAATCCCTTATTGATGTCCTGAATACACTTTAATAAATAATATTATTTTATTTAGGTCTCTCATTTGCTTTTGCTTTCAAAAGTTTAGCCTAATAAACATAGTGCCTATTCCGCATGTGAATGTTGTTCCTTACAAAAATGACTTCTGGTCTGTGTGAGTGCTTTTCTTCCATTTTAATTAAAATGAAACCACTTCAAATCTCTTAGGATTTTCTATTGCACTTTACCCTCTGTCTTTCCTTACACAAACAGAACCACTCTAATTCAGTGCTTTTTCCCTCTGAAACGCAGTTAGTTGGGATCTGTTCTGTGGCATCTGACATCTTCACACAGGAAAGTATTGATTGTCTTTTCCCAACAATAGTAAATGCCTCTGGGTTTGAGTGTATACACTTTTAAGAAGTGGAAGAGTGGGTGTGCACTTGTGTGACTGAATTTCATAGACATAAATTATGCATTTCTAAATTGGATCTTTATGCTTGATAGCACCACAAATATTCTGAGTGGTCTCAAAGCAACTGGTCTTTAATCTGTGCTTGCGTAATGGAGGGTTAAAGGGAAGATTCTACTTCATAACTTATGAAGCTCAGGTGAGGGGAGTAGAAGGGAGAGAAGGCACAAGAGGCAGTACGATAACGAAACAGTAATCTGAAGCAAAACTAATTTTGCTTTTGTCATTCAAATTTATTCAGTTGTTTTACATATCCATCTCTTTTAGCTCTCTTTTTTCCCCCCACTTTTTCTCTGAGATGTCATCACTGTTGAAAGAAGAGATGCAACGTGTCTTGTTTAGACCAGAAAAACAGAAACTGGTGGAGTTTATAGAGATCAAGGAGGAGAAAAGTGGACGACATTTCCTCTGTGTGTCCGGTAAGACACCTGTGATTGCATACACACTGTATATGTGAATAATATTGGATTTGTCTTTGCATGTTTACGTTTGTGTTTGGTTGCAGGATTTTAGAATCATAATGTAATTAAGCTGCTGCTTGAGCTACTTCAGCGGATTCCTCATTTCAGTAAAATATCTGTAGCCTACTATAATTTCAAATACAGGAATTAATGCTACATTAATGTTTGTTTGATTTGTGCATGTTGATAAAAAATGTAAATGTCAGTCTCAGTCTTGATCTTTTGCAGTATGTGCTTACAGTGTATGCTGGTAGTTTATATATTTTTGGTGATTAAACCTTTATAAATATATTTTCTGTTTATTCGCAGTACTTAACATTTATTTTGATAGATAAATACTCTTTTGTAGGATTCTACATAAAAAGGGTTCATCCTGAGAGGACAAACTGTAGAACCGTAAGGGTTCTAGATTGCACCTCTTTTGTTTATCCTATTATATAATGATTATGGTGCATAAAAAAAATTCTTAACTTTTTCATTAATTTACTGCTAACATGTTTAATTAGATATTTAGCCAAATCCTTCCCAACCCTGCTTATTAGCCTATACATAGTTTGTATTTAATACATGAGGGAAATAATATCTGGATCATATTTGACATTTGCATTTTGTATTTTTGGGTGTAGTATCTAATAGCAAACAAGTCCAGATCTCAGTGGTGCAATGTGAGAAAGCTCGCCCTGCCAAAATGAATAAATCCCGGCGTATTGGACTGGAAGACCAATATGTGAAGACAGAGGTGTGGGCTCTCAGAGAACTGAGGATTCTCGATGGGAGGGACCCAGACACGGTAAGCCAAACTTTTCCTAGACTGGACATATTAAATCCAGTGCTTTAGGTTGCAGCCATAAGAAGTGACAAATGACTTAGTGGTGTATACTAGAAAAGTCAGTGGCACTCAAACAACTTAAACACCACACAAACAACTGGAACACCACTCAAACAACACAAACACCACTCAAGTGCCACACATACACCACACAGACAACTCAAACACCCCCCAAAAAACTCAAACACCAGTCAGAAAACTGATACACCACCCAAACAACTCAAACACCAATTAAACTAAATACAAACAACTCAAACTACTCAAACATCAGTTAAACCATGGAAACACCACCAAAACAATTGAAACACCTCTCAAACAACTCAAAATCCACACAAAAAAACCTCAAAAACAGGTGCTACATACAGTATGTGCCTGTACAATACTGTAAGTATTCCTGTATTCATGCTATTGCTCTATGTCTCTGCTGTGTCTGTTAATAAAAGAATTTAATGCTGAATTTCTTCCAAATTTGTACATAAAAATAACTTTGTGTGCATATATGTATTTATCTTGAGAATTTCACATTGAAGTAACCTATCACTAAGAAAACTTACCATGATGGATCATTTGACAATGATAAAAGCTTTCAAAAGCATGTGTCCAGTCAGAGCTATTTACCAGGCATGACTTTGTGGGGAGAAAAGAGGCATAGAGAATCAAGCGGTGACAGGCTATTAGGACCAACCCTGAGAGAGAAACTAATCGCTGCGATGTTAAAAGCACTGGAGATGTGGTGTGGTATTTGACTATGGATGACCTGCCTCTTTGCAGAAACATAGGATAGTAATGACAACACATTGGATTAGCAGAGACAGCAAAACACTGTTTTTGAATTTTGTTAAATCAAAATTTCAGTTCAGAGTTGTAGCAGGAAATGGTCAAACATCAGAGTCACAAAGAAAATACTAAAAATTAGTCAACAGAATTAGCCTAGAATTTTGGAGAAAGAATTCCACCACACAAACAACTCATACCCCATACAAGCAACTCAAGCACCAATTAAACATCACTTAAACGACTCAAGCAATTCAACAACATCAAACTTCAATTTAAACACTATATAAACACCACTCATACAACTCAAACACTACTCAAACCCCACACAAGCAACTCAAACACCACGCAAACACAGCTTAAACATCACTCAAACATCTCTCAAACCCCACACAAACAACTCAAACACCACTCAAACCCCACACAAACAACTCAAACACAACTCAAACCCCACACAAACAACTCAAAGACCACTCAAACCCCACACAAACAACTCAAACACCACTCAAACCCCACACAAACAACTCAAACACTACTCAAACCCCACACAAACAACTCAAAGACCACTCAAACCACACACAAACAATTCAAACACCACTCAAACACCACACAAGTGACTCAAACACCACTCAAACCCTACACAAACAACTCAAACCCCACACAAGCAACTCAACCACCACACAAACACCACACAAACAACATAAATACCACTCAAACCCCACACAAACAACTCAAACAACTCAAACACAACTCAAACACAGCTTAAACGCCACTCAAACATCTCTCAAACCCCACACAAACAACTCAAACACAGCTTAAACACCACTCAAACATCTCTCAAACCCCACACAAACAACTCAAACACAACTCAAACACAGCTTAAACGCCACTCAAACATCTCTCAAACCCCACAGAAACAACTCAAACACCACTCAAACCCCAAACAAACAACTCACACTACTCAAACCCACACAAACAACTGAAAGACCACTCAAACCCCACACAAACAACTCAAACCCCACACAAGCAACTCAACCACTACACAAACACCACAAAACAACATAAATACCACTCAAACCCCACACAAACAACTCAAACACCCCTAAAACCCCACACAAACTACTCAAACCCCACTCAAACCCCACACAAACAACTCAAACACCACTCAAACCCCACACAAACAACTCAAACCCCACACAAACAACTCAAACACCACTCAAACCCCACACAAACAACTCAAAGACCACTCAAACCCCACACAAACAACTCAAACCCCACACAAGCAACGCAACCACTACACAAACACCACAAAAACAACATAAATACCACTCAAACCCCACACAAACAACTCAAACACCACTAAAACCCCACACAAACAACTCAAACACCACTCAAACCCCACACAAACTACTCAAACCCCACTCAAACCCCACACAAACAACTCAAACACCACTCAAACCCCACACAAACAACTCAAACACCACACAAACAACTCAAACACCACTCAAACTTCACACAAACAACTCAAACACCACTCAAAACCCACTCAAAAAACACAAATACCACTCAAACACCACTCAAACCCAACACAAACAACTCAAACACCACTTAAACCCCACACAAACAACACAAATCTCACACAAACAACTCAAACATCAACCAAACCTCACACAAGTGACTCAAACACCACTCAAACCCCACACAAACAACTCAAACACCACTCAAACACCACACAAGCAACTCAAACACCACTCAAACAACACACAAACAACACAAATACCTCTCAAACAACACACAAACAACACAAATACCACTTAAACAACACACAAACAACACAAATACCACTGAAACCTCACACAAACAACTCAAACCTCACTCACACCCCACACAATTGACTCAAACACCACTCAAACCCCACATAAACACTTCAAACACCACACTAACAACTCAAACACCACACAAACAACTCAAATACAAATCAAACTCAACACAAACAACTCAAATACCACTCAAACCCAACACAAACAACTCAAATACCACTCAAACTCAACACAAACAACACAAATACCACTCAAACCTCACACAAACAACTCAAATAACACTCAAACCTCACACAAACAACTCAAATACCACTCAAACTCAACACAAACAACTCAAATACCACTCAAACTCAACACAAACAACACAAACACAAATACCACTCAAACACCACTCAAACCCAACACAAACAACTCAAATACCACTCAAACATCACACAAACAACACAAATACCACTCAAACACCACTCAAACCCAACACAAACAACTCAAATACCACTCAAACCCCACACAAACAACACAAATACCACTCAAACACCACTCAAACCCAACACAAACAACTCAAACTTTCAATCAAAAGTGAAAGCTATGGGTATGTGTGTTTTTACTTTAATTCGCAGACCTTAAGGTAAGGGGTAGCAAGTTAGCCAACCTTAATGTTAACTGCTTACATTTTGTAAGCAATTAAATATTAAATAAAGGGATCCAGTGAGCAAGTAGATGACTTGAATTTGGACATGAGTTCCATGATCTCCTCGACTGATGAAGGTTTGAAGGCCGAGAGAGTGGTGGAGGGCGGCGGTTCCAATGTATTCCACGAGCGGGAATAGCTCGTCACAGAAGTTTATGAATGTTAGTGATTTCAGAGCTACAGAATTTCAGAAAGGCAGATCATTCACTCATGGTGTTGAAATGAGAAGAAGTATTTTCTGCAGGCTTAAGAAGTTTACTGACAGTGGAGAATAAGGTCCGTGTGGAAGAAAAAAATGGCAACAATCTCACATATATATGATAATGGTTAGGTTTCAGTGTTAGCTCCAAAAAAGAAAAGAGCAAGTGCTTCTTTTCTCACTTACGTCTTTCTAATGTTCAATGTCATATTAATGAGAAATCCAATTATAGAAATATCAGAGACAGCAAACACCTGACTCAAAGTTCCAGAACATAATGCAGCTATACAATAGCATTGTGCTGATTTACAGCAGAGACTTGGCCCGGCTAGTTAGCAATCTATAAGATGATTAGCGTGATGGTGTGAAAGGTTGAAGCTTTGGAAGCTGATCTGTTTGAGCAGGTGAGAGAAAGGAAGTCAGAGAGTTGGACAAACTATAGGACTAAAGCACCTCGGCATCACTCTTTTTTTTAGAAATGAAGCGTGGCCTAAATCCCAATGGCACCACTATCAGCAGGTAGTCACATGACATTGTGGGCAATGTAGGAAACAAAAATAAAAATAGAAATCAATTTAAGTAGATGTTACTTGTGGCTTGCAGTGTCCAATTTAGT
The DNA here is from genome assembly GCA_022414735.1 of Noturus placidus. Classification (NCBI taxonomy): domain Eukaryota; kingdom Metazoa; phylum Chordata; class Actinopteri; order Siluriformes; family Ictaluridae; genus Noturus; species Noturus placidus. The sequence continues at coordinate 225,647 of JAFFST010054279.1, forward strand.
AAAATATAATACAGATTGTTAAATAAGTACACCCTGAAACTGTATTTGAGTTTCACTATGCACTTTTTTGTTCTTATAGGACGATCCCTGTTTCCTGATGCACTTCAGCACGGTGCGTCCTGTGAAAGCAGCGAACTGTGCTGCAAAGTACTGCCTGGCCCGCTGTCTGGTTGCACTCAGTGACACACATCAGCACACTGAGCTACATCTTCAGAACTTTGATTGGACCTACATTAAGCTGACGTCCATATACTCTGACAGAGGTGACTGCATGGTCCTTATGCGAATCTGCTTCTATGCCTTCAACCTGGTGTGTCTCTCCTCGTGTCCCGTGCCTTTGTAAGGGTTTGAAACATTGGACTCTTGCCTCTGACTCCTAACACGGAACATAGAAAATTACGCCATCATAATGCGGACTTTGGTAGAAGATTCACAAGGCTCCTACTGGGGAAACTCTCCACATGAACAAATTTCGACCTTATAATAATAATAAGAAGAAGATTTCGTAAATTTATAAAATGCTTTTCTCAGCACTCAAATTGCTTTACATTGTATTGAGGGGGGCATCCACTAGGATGGTACGACTGCAACCATAGTGCACCAAAACGCCCACCACACCAACTATTATAAAAACCTATATAAAGTTTTAAACATGACAGGCTTTTTCTGAATTGAACTATGTTCACTTTTGCACATTTCTAAATCTCAGGAAAAGTTCTAGCATTGTAAAGACAGGGTTAGCACAAAAAGTGAATTCCAGTTCCACTGAGACAAACAACACACCAATAATCTAAAAGCAACTGAATTTTGTTGATTTCCTTTGCATTTACTTCAACATGTAATAAATAAAATATAAAAAATAATAAAGCTGTCCATTAAATCTTTATACTCGCATTTATTTACAGCCTGCAGCCAGTTTGCTAAACTGGCTCCTTGAACCAACCATGATCTTCAGAACACCTAGGTTCCTAAGGTTCTTATAGTGTAGCTGCTTAATATGTTGTTAGAAAATCAAAACGATAGATTGTGACATCAAAGTAGCACCGTGTATACACGTCTTTGGGTTTTAAAAATTAAACATTATGGTATTTCTGAGATGTATAAATAAATAAATAAAGTTTCAGTGGGCTTTCTTTTCTGTTTATTTTATTTTATCTTGCCTGTATAGAGAAATTCTATTTTTGTAGTTTTTTTTTTTTTTTTTTTTTTTTATTTTTTTTTTTTTTTTTTTTTTTTTTTTTTTAATAATAGCGTTGGAAAGCCGGAAAAGGTCACAAAACAATT
>JAFFST010054279.1:226950-239867 GCA_022414735.1 Noturus placidus
TTTTTTTTGTGTAGTTTTTTTTTTTTTTTTTGTATAGACTGTATTTCGATGACGTACTTAAAATGGATATCTTGTAGAGCTAACAGAAATGGACTGTATTAAAATATACACGATGTTGAGGAATAAAAAGACTAAATATAGTGCTAGCGCTGAACGCTAGCTGCAGTAACGCTTCCCAAAACTGCAGCTCTCACCGATTGGCCGAGATCTTGTACTGAGGTCGGGAGAGTCGAACCATCCATAGTCTTCTCCAGTATGTCCCAAACACTTTCAATGGGGTTAAGGTCAGCACTCTGTGGTGGCCAATTCATGAATGAAAATGACTCCTCATGCTCCCTGAGCCACTCTTTCATAATTTAAGCCTAATGAATCCTGGCATTTTCATCCTGGAATTATGCCTGTACCACCAGGGAAGAAAAAAATCGATTGATGGGACACCCTGGTCATTCAGTACATTCAGGTATTCAGCTGACTTCCATTTTATTGTCGCATAATGTTGCTGAGGCTAGGCTTGCCCAATTAAAGCAACCCCAGATTATAACACTGCCTCCAGAGCCTTGTACAGTAGGCACTATATATGATGGGTACATCGCTTCATGTCCTTCCCTTCTTACCCTGATGCACCCATCACTTTGGAATAGGGTACATCTGGGCCCATCAGACCACATGACCTTTAACCTAGTTCTCCAGAGTCCAAGCTTTATGCCCCATAGCAAATTGAAGTCTTTCTTTTCTGATTAGCCTCACAATGAAGTGGCTTTCTTAGAGTCACACAGCTGTTCAGTCCCAATCCTGTAAGTTTTGTCAAGTTGTATGTATGGAAATGCACTTACTTTCACTGTTAAACATAGCCGTGAGTACTACTGTCAATTTTTATGCCGACTTCACCAAGCGTTTTGAAAAATCTCAAATCATGATCGTTCAAGATTTTTTTTCCCAAAATAACCTCTTTTCCATGACTATGGGATGCATCTTCCAACACCGTTGTTTAAGAAATGAGAAGCTACACACTGCATCAGTTAGGGTTAAAAGAATTGTTACCAACTGAAACATTAATAACTGCCACAATGACTCAATCATAGACTCCTAATTATTTGGTTATTTAAATCCAAACAGCGACCTTTTTTTGGCCAGGCAGTGTCCATACAAGTCCTTGTGAATGGGTTGTTACCATAGAAATGATAACATAGAAGAATTAATATAAAGCAGTGATTTGAACACCATATAAATGCTTTTGTTTTGTTTTCCTTTTCCCTTTTGTGAAAATTCTTGCTAATAAATGACTCACTATACTACATAAGTCAGCCCATATTGAGTCCTGGCTATTGCCCATTACTCAAGTCTACCATCCAGAATACATTAAAAACAGAATCCAGGTGAAAAGAATGTCATTCACATATGTACACTCGTCACAATTTATACACACACACACACACACACCTGTAGTGTAACCGAAGTTTTTATCCAATACTTTTATTGTGAAGGAAAAAATACAGCTGCTGTCATAACGGAAATTATCCTAAAACATAAAATATAACAGCTTCCTTGCTGCTTTTCGCTTTTTCAATGGAGTTGAATCTTTCTGGGGAGCTCAGAAGGAGTGGAGTCGACTAGTAATGGATCTGATTGTTAATTTTAATCTTTAGCATGGTTAAAGAAAACAGTTGAGGGACCGATATTCTGCTAGCTGATTGGTACATTCCTCTTCACATTGCACGTCAGACATCAAAAAGTGTTGAGCGTAAATAAAGTGAAGACTGTTTTGTCAGTTTGCTTCACATGTTTAGCTTTCAGAGCATTGTTTACGTCTCATTTTACAGTTCCCTCTCACCAAGCAGCCTGTACGCGGTAACATGAATGAAACAGTTAGCAGCATGATGGCAACACAGTCAATCTGGGGCGTAGCGTGCCTGTCAGAGCCGCTTCAGAAACTGAAAGATCTTAGTTTAACTGTCTTCCAACTGTCTTCTTTGTCAAAACATTTTTCAGATCACATTTTCAGATTAGAGAATAAATAGAGAATAAACACAGTGACTTTCTGACAATGGAATAAAACTAAAGAGAGGAAAGGAAGAGGTGAAGGCAGGGAGTGAGAAGAGAAGCTGTCAGTTTACTCAAGGAAAATGCTGTATAGACTACGATTATACACATCGATATTAGGCATTTTAATTCTGCTTGGCACCCCTTTCTTTATTTTTGGCAAGGTCTAAAAGGGGCAAGCTTCTTAAATTTAGTTTTGGAGCTTGATGGTGCTTTCTTGAAATTTACGTAGTGCTGCTTGGAAAAGCGACTCTTTGGCGTGCGGGTTTGGTTCGATGGCGGGGCGTCGGAGGGGAGCTGCGTTCGCTGTCCGATTCCGAGGGTTCCGTTTCGGCCTGTGGCGAGCCCGTGTCCCCGACCAGCTCTCGCAGGAACTTAAACTTGGACAGGAAGAGCTGCCACACCACGTACCAACCTGCAAACCAGCAACAGATCAAAACTGGTTAACCTGTCAGTGAGGCAATACACAAGCATGATGTATACTGTGATAAATAAATATGAAACAGTTATATCTTTTCTGTAATATAATTATCCTGAAATATACTAGTGTTTGTTGGTGGAAAGTTCAGAAATGTGTATGGGGGTTCCTGGCTAAAACAAGAAAAAAAAAGCAGGAAGTTGTAAGCAGATATGGTTGAAGTTTTGTTGGTTATGACAATCTAGAATTGTTTCATATGGTAATTGTTTTTCATTTCTTAATGTAAAGTTGTCTTTTAAACAAAATAAGTGTACTTGAAATCTACCAAAAGCTACAAAATGTTCTTTTGCACTGAAAAAAAACACCAGGGTGATGAAATGGACAAGTCAATAATATGAGTCAATCACTGTGTCGTCTTGTTTTTACACGGAAATATTCAAAGATCACAGAGATAAGGTCTTCCATGTCTCGCTAACTGAAGCACAATTCAACTATTGAATTGATTTTGTTTGCCGTGTTTCTCTGAAAGTAATCCAAAGCTTTGAGGTTTATTCTTAATCTAAATTCCAATGCCTGGAATCAGGGAATCGAATCTTTTAGTTCATATTAATAGTGCTGAGAGTAGATCCAGGAGAGAGTTGATTCTCTGATTCCAAAGCTTTAGGGATGACTCTTAGTTATAAACCCACTGAATCTGGTAACAGATTCGTTTTGTTAACATTACAGTCTGGTTTATACACGACACTTCCGCAATAGCGTGCGGCAAAGGTTGTGTGATGTGGGGTTGGGGCGGACGAGAGCGTTGAGTGCGCTGAGTGCGCGAGGCATTTCTTGTAACAGGCTTCTCCATGATCCATAGAGATACAGGCAAAAAATACATGGATGCTTTGTACATACTGCTGAAAGAATAAAGCCAAAGCTGAAAGTGTTTTTGGGGGTGCACCATGTTGTCATTCATCAGTATCTTCACAAATAAACATAGTCACAACACCACACCTAAACCTCATTCTTTTCTCTTATACAGTCAGGTCCATAAATATTGGGACATCGACACAATTCTAATCTTTTTGGCTCTATACACCACCACAATGGATTTGAAATGAAACGAACAAGATGTGCTTTAACTGCAGACTTTCAGCTTTAATTTGAGGGTATGTACATCCAAATCAGGTGAACAGTGTAGGAATTACAACAGTTTGTATATGTGCCTCCCACTTTTTAAGGGACCAAAGGTAATGGGACAGATTAACAAAAACATAAATCAAACTTTCACTTTTTAATACTTGGTTGCAAATCCCACGGTGGCTTAGTGGTTAGCACGATCGCCTCACACCTCCAGGGTCCGGGGTTTGAGTCCCGCCAGGGCCATGTGTGTGCGGAGTTTGCATGTTCTCCTCGTGTGTCGGGGGTTTCCTCCGGGTACTCCGGTTTCCTCCCCCAGTCCAAAGACATGCATGGAAGGCTGATTGGCGTGTCTAAAGTGTCCGTAGTGTATGAATGTGTGTGTGAGTGTGTATGTGATTGTGCCCTGCGATGGACTGGCACCCTGTCCAGGGTGTACCCCGCCTTGTGCCCGATGCCTCCTGGGATAGGCTCCAGGTTCCCCGTGACCCTGAAAAGGAGTAAGCGGTTGAAGATGGATGGATGGATGGTTGCAAATCCTTTGCATTCAATTACAGCCTGAAGTCTGGAACGCATAGATATTACCAGACGCTGGGTTTCATCCCTGGTGATGCTCTGCCAGGCCTCTACTGCAACTGTCTTCAGTTCCTGCTTGTTCTTGGGGTATTTTTCCTTCAGTTTTGTCTTCAGCAAGTGAAATGCATGCTCAATCGGATTCCGGTCAGGTGATTGACTTGGCCATTGCATAATATTCCACTTCTTTCCCTTAAAAACTCTTTGGTTGCTTTCGCAGTATGCTTTGGGTCATTGTCCATCTGCACTGTGAAGCGCCGTCCAATGAGTTCTGAAGCATTTGGCTGAATATGAGCAGATAATATTGCCCGAAACACTTCAGACTTCATCCTGCTGCTTTTGTCAGCAGTCACATCATCAATAAATACAAGAGAACCAGTTCCATTGGCAGCCATACATGCCCACGCTATGACTACCACCACCATACTTCACTGATGAGGTGGTATGCTTTGGATCATGAGCAGTTCCTTTCCTTCTCCATACTCTTCTCTTCACATCACTCTGGTTCAAGTTGATCTTTCTCATCTCTCCATAGGATGTTGTTCCAGAAATGTGAAGGCTTTTTTAGATGTTGTTTGGCAAACTCTAATCTGGCCTTCCTGTTTTTGAGGCTCACCAATGGTTTACATCTTGTAGTGAACCCTCTGTATTCACTCTGGTGAAGTCTTCTCTTGATTGTTGACTTTGACCCACATACACCTACCTCCTGGAGAGTGTTCTTGATCTGGCCAACTGTTGTGAAGGGTGTTTTCTTCACCAGGGAAAGTATTCTTCGGTCATCCACCACAGTTGTTTTCCGTGGTCTTCCGGGTCTTTTGGTGTTGCTGAGCTCACCGGTGCGTTCTTTCTTTTTAAGAATGTTCCAAACAGTTGATTTGGCCACACCTAATGTTTTTGCTATCTCTCTGATGGGTTTGTTTTGATTTTTCAGCCTAATGATGGCTTGATTCACTGATAGTGACAGCTCTTTGGATCTCATATTGAGAGTTGACAGCAACAGATTCTAAATGCAAATAGCACACTTGAAATGAACTCTGGACCTTTTATCTGCTCCTTGTAAATGGAATAATGAGGGAATAACACACACCTGGCCATGGAACAGCTGAGCAGCCAATTGTCCCATTACCTTTGGTCCCTTAAAAAGTGGGAGGCACATATACAAACTGTTGTAATTCCTACACCGTTCACCTGATTTGGATGTACATACCATCAAATTAAAGCTAAAAGTCTGCATTTAAAGCACATCTTGTTCATTTCATTTCAACTCCATTGTGGTGGTGTATAGAGCCAAAGAGATTAGAATTGTGTCAATGTCCCAATATCTATGGACCTGACTGTATATACATACATGGTTGGGCAGCCATACTGAGTGATAATTCTGTAATATCTTTCTTTTGTCTTTATACATAGACATTTAAACTGATGGGTGAACATACAGAGTGATCATTCTGTTATATCTTTGTATTGTCTCTTTACATAAAGAGACAGTTACACTGATGGGTGAATATAATGATCACCTGATTTTGTAATGTGGGAATTTGCAGGACGCTTCCAATTTTTTCTTGTCTACGGTAATTTACAAAATGAGCCTACAATGAATAAGAAGTCTATTTAATGAAAGTAAAGGTCTATGTTTAATAAAAATCTTAATGAAATGAATAAAATAAAAGAATTGAGGTTGTTCTCATATTTATAGCTATATTTTTGTAACAAGTTTTGTGACAAGTGTTAATCTCAAGGTTTACTGGGTTTTATATGATTGTTTGCTCTTTTTTCATACTGTGGGTTTTAGTGCAGTTTACTGAAAACAAACAAACGTCAACAACAAACAACAATTCCTCCTTAGCATTCATCAATTCCACGAGGCGCCATGTTTGTAAGCGTTGCTATGGTTGTTCTGACAAACTTCTTCTCTCAGCTACTTCCTGTTAGTTTATAGGAAGATTATTCCAAGTCGCCCCGTTTCATTTAAAAGAATATTACAACGATGAGCATGTCAAGTATAAACGCCTTGTTCGTTTGGGGAGGTGTGCGTGCAGTTAGCGGTGGCTTGTGGTGCGGAGCCAGGCGGAAGTATAAACAAGACTTAAGGTCAGGGAATCAATCCCCAAAAGAGTCGATTCTCTGATTCCAAAGCTTTGTGGTTGACTCAAATCAGAGAATCGACTCTTTTTGGGACTCCCAGTACCTTTAACATGATATGAAAGTAGGATGGTGACTTTGGGACTTGATACACAAGATATATTGAAAATTGATATTTCAAATGTTAATCAAGGGCGCACGGTGGCTTAGTGATTATCACGTTGGCATGTCCAAAGTGTCTGTAGTGTATGAATGGGTGTGTGATTGTGTATGTGATTGTGCCCTGCGATGGATTGTGTCCTGGATTGTGCCCTGTCCAGGGTGTACCCTACTTGGGCCCGATGCTCCCTGGGATAGGCTCCAAGTTTCCCCGTGACCCTGAAGGAAGGATAAGCGGTATAGAAGATGGATGGATGTTAATCAAATAAACAAGGTAGCATTTATCAGTGTATTGCGTATTTCACACCATAGACCAAGTAATTAATAATGACTCTAATAATTTACTCTAATAATGAATATTATTGTTCTTGTTGAATAGTAGCTGCAGCCCCAATAACATATTATATACTAGGGTTGAGCACTTTGAGCACTTCAGGCTTAAAGATTAGCTACTATGGTTTTAGAGCATTTTCCAAAGTGTCACTTTGGCAATTCCAGGATGTGAACTCACATTCTGTATGTAAATATGAAATATATACATATACACACACACACACATGTAGAGACTGTGCTGGTATAACAGAGAGAAATGGTATGAGATCAATCCTAACTGATGTAGAACTCCGCCATGCTGCTTACTGGGAAGTAAATGGGTCTATTTCTGAAGTGCGTGTGTGTGTGTGTGTGAGAGAGAGAGAGAGAGAGAGAGAGAGAGAGAGACTCTATGACCTTTCAGAGACTCTGAGTGATGTGTGTACTGCACTGAACTTTAACCACTGTGTGTATGCATGTTATGTAACATCAGAGTTACAGTTCTGTCTGTCAGCTCACTCTACAAGCACAGCTGAATAAATGCTCTGCTGTCAAAAATAGACAAATAAACCATATATGTTAAAGGGGAGAAAAGTGAATTCTGCATTTTTAATTTAAGTTACAATCTATTATTTTCTATGCTGATTCAGCTCTATTCTAATTGGGTGGGGCTGGATGTTATTCTATTACTATTCTATTAAAACTGAATATTCACAATATTCCAATCTATTTTTATAATTCTATTATGATAAAACTCTGGGCTGTTCTATTCTACTATAAACACCATTATATTATATTCTGATCAGACTATATACTAATTCAATTTGATCATTCTATTGAGGAGGGCGGGACTTTTCGTTCTGATAAAACTATTCCATTATATACTGATAGAACTATTTCATTCAACTCTATTCTATTCTGACAAAACCTGATTCAATTCCATTCTGATAAAACTCTATTCTGATACACTTACATTTATTCATTTAGCAGATGCTTTTATCCAAAGCAACTTACAAATGAGAAAATATAAGCAAAAATTAGAAAATACATTAGGTTCTATTCTGAGAAAAACCTCTGTTCTGAGAAACGTATTCCGTTCTGAGAAATGTATTCCATTCCGATGAAAATCCATTTCATTCTATTCTGACTATTATTGAGTATCGGAATGGAATCGTAATGGTTTTCTATTCTGATCAAACTATTCTAATGTATTTCAATATCCTCTCCTGTTCCAATACAACACTGATCGGTTCTATTCCAATCAACTCTATACTTTGCCTATATGATCATTTACATTTATTTCATTTCGCAGATGATTTCATCCAAAGCAACTTACAAATAAGTAAATACAAGCAAACACGTCGATCATTCTATTCTGATGAAATGATCCCATTCTGATCAATCCCGTTCTGATCCATTAAAACACTGTTCTCTTCCATGTCTTCTGATACACAAGTGATTCATATTCAGACTGGTTTATGATGTCACCAGGCGACTTCTCAGGACCTGTTGAGCATTAGCTACTTACTTTCCCCTGAAAAGGTTTGTACAGCACTGGAGCTGAGAGTCTTACCGAAGAGCATGAAGAGCAGCACGCAGATGAGAGTGGCCACGATGACCAGCACAGTCAAGCCCAGACTCTGCCACATTCTCTGTCTCTCTCCCTCTCTTTGTCTGTCCTAATGGACACAAATACATAAATAAACACCCACATTCACAGCTACTTACAACTAAATCATCTACTGACAGTCCCCTTTCACTTTTCTGAATTATTATTTAATGTCTGGACTCTACAATGCGACATTTAAAACTGTATAATGAAATGAAATACGTATATGCATAATAAACACTGTCGCATGCAGTTACTGGAAGCAAGCGTTGTTTTGTAGTTAGCCTGAACAGCTAATTATCACAAATAATAAATTAATAAATCAATAAGAAGAAAATCCTTACAGTCCACTCTTTCCTCACGGGGACACACGCGGCTCATTGAGGGCCTGTTGGTCTTCTGTTATGAAGCTGTCTACATAACTGCGACACGTTTAAGAAAAAATATTTCCTAGCAAAACTATACGAGTTGTAGTCAACAACAAAATAATCCGGAAGTAGGTGAACCGGAAGTAGTCTGCAGACTGGCAGCTGTGCCTAATGGGTAATGAAGTTCTCTGGGTTTTTAGCAAACCATCCAAAATACGTAGCTCAGTACTGCCTTTTGACTATCTATCTATCTATCTATCTATCTATCTATCTATCTATCTATCTATCTATCTGTTTACCTATCTATCTGTATGCCATTTCCAATAGGCAACGTTTATAAATAGATTTTCAAGAACAAATGTAGTAGCTACTGCTATTACAGAGACAAAACATAAGCAGAATAATTTATTATTATTATTGCTATTATTATTATAATGCAGAATTTTAAATGAACACACTGTTTTTTTAGGCAAAAAGAAAGAAACAAAGAAAGAAAGACAGAAAGAAAGAAAGAAAACCTTATATTGGCAATGTATTCAATGTAGGTGTAGTGCTAAAAATGTAATGTAGGTTTAAAAGCACTTCACTGTTTATATAGCAATATACAATCCCCTCCGTAACTATTGAAATGGCAAGGCCATTTTTATTTGTTTTTGCTTTGACTGAAGACATCTGGGTTTGAAATCAAAAGATAAATATGGGGAGATATTTTAGAATTTAAATTTTTGTTTCCTGGTATTTATATGTAGATGTGTAAAACAACATAGAACATAACACATTTTGTATCAGACCGCCCAATTTGTAGGTGAGCAAATATATTGAATAAAAATATTGACTGCCAGGTGTTTCTTGTTACCCAGGTGTGTCCTGTTAGATTGACTGTTTAAACAATAAATAGCTCTGAACATCTACTCTTGGTTTTAGCCTTCAGTTTCACATGTGACTACATTACTTGTTAAAAAGGTTAAGCCAACATAAAGATCAGAGAGCTGTCTATGGGAGAATAGCAAGCCATTTTTAAGCTGAGAAAAGAGAGAAAATCAATCAGAGGCATTGCAAAAACATTGGTATAGCTAATAGAACAATTTGAAATATCCTGAAAGAGAAAGAACCACTTGTGTACTGAGACAGCAGACACCGATGGTTTGTCCAAGGAAAACAACAGCTGATGATAGAAACATTGTGGGAGCTGTGAAGAAAATCCCAAAAACAACAGTCAGTGACACCACCAACCACCTCCACAGGGCAGAATCTACCATTCGAAGAAGGCTGTGAGAGCAGAAATATAGAGGCCAAACTATAATATGAAAATCACTCAATCAGCAGTAAGAATCAGAAAACCAGATTGGAATTAGCAAAGAAATACAGAAAGAGCCACAAAAGTTCTGGAATCAAGATTAAACTCAACCAAAGTGATGGAAAGGCCAAAGTGTGGAGAAAGAAAGGATCTGCTCATGAGCAAAATATACAAACTCATCTGTGAAACATGGCGGAAGTCGTGCATGACTGCTTCTGGAGCAGGCTCACTGGTCTTTATTGATGATTGATCTCTGATAAAATCAAGTCAAGGTGCTTGATGAGAGCAGCAGACTGAATTCAGAAGTTTACAGGAACATTGTGTCTGCCAATTTACAGAGAAATGCATCCAAATGAATTGGGAGGAACTTCAGTATGCAGTAAAACAGTGATCCAAAACACACTGCCAAGTCAACAAAGGACTTCATTAGGGGGAAAAAGTGAAAAGTTTTACACTGGCCAAGTCAATCACCCAACCTTAACCCACTTGAGCAGCATTTCACCTCCTGAAGAGGAGACTGAAGGGAGAAACCCTCCGAAACAAACAACAACTGAAAGAAGCTACGTGAAAAGTCTGGAAAAGCAACACAAAAAAACAACAACAATTTATTGCTGTCAGTGAGCCACAGGCTTGATGCAATTATTGCAAGCAAGGGATATGCAACCAAATATTAAGTGATGTTTAATTTACTTCAAGACTTAACTGTTTCTATACTTTTGCTCACCTAAAAATTGGGTGGTCTAATACAAAAGGTGCCATGTTCTAAGTTGTTTAACACATCTGAAATTCTGATCTTTCCTCTCATATTCATCTTTTGATCTCAAACCCAAATGTCAGTGTAAAGGAAAAACAATTGTACTGGCCTTGCAATACTTTTGGAGGGGACTATATATGTCATGTTTTGGAACATACATGAAACAAGTTATGTTATCACTTACGTTATAGCAGCTATAAACAGTCATTCCCTGTCCTACCAGCCTATCTTTTTTTCTCTCTCTTAAAATTAAGAAGTAAAAAAAAAAAAAAACTAAGCTTGTCATATTTACAAGAGACCAGAAAAACATAAACTCTTCTATCCTGAAGACATTGCCATGGTGGAAAACATCTACAAAACGCTAACACTGGAGACTACGTCCATAAAGGTTTAATGAACATCTCCTTACAGAAAACACCACCATCAACAGTCAAAAATCAACATTATACCTTTTACTTTGTTAAACAACAATGCACTTTTGAAATCTGTTAATTATTAGATTATTGTATTGCATCTATCAGCGAAGTCCCTGTGAATGAGTGGTTCCTATAGAAATGAATTAGATCAAGAGCAATAATATAAAACTGTGATTTGCAGTTGAACTACCATCAGAGCTGCTGATCTAGAAAATGAATCAACGCCTTCTGACCAATCAGAGCAGAGAATTCAGAAGCACTGTGGTATAAATATTTATTTCCAATGAGGATTACAATACCTTCGCTGGTTACTCCAGAATATGTAATAGGAAAAAAAACAAAACCACCAAATAAAAACATACATAAAAGATATTGCCAAGTAAAATTATATGTGTAAAATATAATAAAGTGATTTACAGTGCTAATGTAAAGGAGGAGGAATAATTTCTCTCTTCTGCACATAAAACAGAGCAGCACTGTGGATTTTTAAGACAAGATTTTGAAAACATCACAGATTTCTACAATGCCGTTCCAAACGAGTCAAACGAAAGTGTGCACCCAATCAGGCTGTTACATTTAAAAACTAACTCTGTGACATTAACATTAATTCATGCTTTTTATTATTATGACATTTGCACAAGAGAAAGCTTTTATCTCTAATTTTTAATCTTATTTCCTGAGGTATTAAAAAACAAAACAAAACTGCATGTTAACCCACAGGAGCTGTCTGTACACTGTTACATTTATAGAACCGTATGGCTTTATGGCTGATGGAACAGTGCTGGTGTTTCCAGTTTCAGCTCAGAGCTGAGTGATGGTGTGTTACAGGTCTGTGGTGTTGAGAGATGGGTTGTCGAAGGTAAGGCTGGGACTGTGTGAGCCTTTCTTCTTCCCTCTATGAGCCAAAGCTGCGTCCAGCGGTTCGATGTATGAAGAGTTGCCGCCATTTTCCTCTTCTTCATTAATCATCTAGCAAAGAGAAAATGCCTCCTTGAATAGATGGTTTTTTCACCCAGCCAACCAATCATCAATCCATCCATCCATCATAGCTAGCTAGTTATCCATTTTCCATCCACCCATTCACCCATCCATTCAGCTGTCCACTTATCCATCCATCCATCCATCATAGTCAGCAAGTTACTTTTAATCCCTCTGTCCATCCATCCATCCATCCATCCAACATTTACAGTACTGTGTACATGCACTATTTACATGCAAGTAAAATGTTACTGTTTTTTATTTTTTGTTTGTTTTACCATCATTGGCATATTGTCTTTGCCAGCCACATTCATGTCCATGTTGTCATCCAGAGAATTCAGGCTGCAAACACACAGAGCACATACACACAAAATCAGAATCACATAACAGAACAACTTTATTTATTCCTGATGGACTTAGCAGCCAGAAGAGGAGCTGAGGAAGGGCTCGGTTTGTGGTTATAAAAATTAGGTATTTGTGTGTGCACATGTGTGCATATATATATATATATATATATATATATATAGTGCCTTGCGAAAGTATTCGGCCCCCTTGAACTGTTCGACCTTTTGCCACATTTCAGGCCTCAACAAATAAAAAACTAAAAAATTGGGCGAGCAAAATTATTCCGCCCCCTTAAGTTAATACTTTGTAGCGCCACCTTTTGCAGCGATTACAGCTGTAAGTCGCTTGGGGTATGTCTCTATCAGATTTGCACATCGAGAGACTGAAATTTTTGCCCATTCCTCCTTGCAAAACAGCTCGAGCTCAGTGAGGTTGGATGGAGAG
>JAFFST010054279.1:241287-252827 GCA_022414735.1 Noturus placidus
TATATATATATATATATATATATATGGGTTGAGTAAGTATGAAAATACCGAAAGTGTGGTGTGTGGTGATTGTTACCTCTCTCTGTCTGCACTAGATGCCTCCTCATCAAAGCCTAGGTCTGTGGAAGCATCAATGTTCAGGTTGAGGATTGGATTTGCCCTGCAGAACAAACGCCAGCACAAAAAACACGGTTAGCACACAGTCACATCATTATTATGGGGTAAGAATCTTGCTGGCAAAAATCAAGCTGGCAAAAGCCAGTGTGTGTGCGTGTGTGTGTATGCGTGTGAGTGTGCACACGCGTGTGTGGGTGTGTGTCTCACCCCTCTCTGTTGTATTTGTTGGTTCCAGGAACAACAGGCCCATCCTTCTGGTACTCAGTAGCTGCCATGGCTGCAGTGTTCATGGCCTTGGATGCCTTCAGCTTTGTCTTGTACCTGGAAAAGTGAAATGCAAATTAAATTTTAAACGTCAATTAAAGGTTACATGCAGAAATACCAGTATAAACCAGACAAACTATTACACACACACACACTTTTATTTGCTCCTACAAAGGCATTATGGGGGGAAAAAAGGATGATAGAGTAAATAATCCTCCTTCTCATTCATTACACCCACGACTGAATTTAACATGCGCCTTCATCAAACTGCGGATAATGTGGGACACAAAATATCAGCCCGAATTTAGATCAAATCTTAGGCGCCGTGTCACTCTGTGTAATCACCTGACACAATGTTCAATGAATCTACAGTCTGGGCTAGAAAGAAATCAGCATCAGTCTCTAGTATATTTCTGCATTGGTGGTGATGTTGTGCTTTGTTCCACTAGTCCTTAATTTCTAAATATTTGTTAACAGCAAAAAGTTTTTAAAAATTATGAAGCCTTATATTGAAAAACAGGAAGAGTCATAATACCAGCCGCCCAGGATGCATTACATTAATGGCATTTGTCAGACAATATTATCCAGAGATTGACATTTCTCTTTGGAAATCTGAACATTTGAGGCTCAAAGGTCTTGCTCAAGGGCCCGAAGCACTAAGCACAACCGAGCAACCACTGCACCGATAGAAGGTCATTTTCCCATGATTGCATGATTCCTTACTTTTTCCTAATGCAAATCATTGACGTAGTGGTGACGATCAGGACAATCACAAGCCCTGCCACGAGTCCCACCATGATGAACAACACTGTGTTGTTTTCTTTTGTAGTCTCTGTGGTTGCCCTCTGCAAAAGTCATTAACAAGAGTAAACAAACTACAATCTACTTCCTGAATAGGTAAAGTTCAAGACACTACTGTAATTTATAATCCACATGTACGTAAGATGGAAAAAAAGCCATGTTCCTGTTTCTTACAATGCCGGTGAGACCAAGCTTCTGCAAGGTGACGCCGTACTCTTCATACACGGCCTGCGAGTTCAGGATCCTCCCCACGTCTTCAGAGTTGAGGGATGTCCCGTTCAGGTACACAAAGTATGCCTCTAGAATGGTCATCACTTTCCTGGGGAAAAAAAGGTAAGGCAATGATCAGTATCATATAATGGAATCATGGTGTATTTGATTTGCTTTCTGCAACAACAGTAACATTTTGCTAATATAAATGTAACTCTAAATGGATAAAAAGTATCAGATAAAACTTAGTTGATTGATCATTTAATGTCAATATAAATATATTCGATTAACACCGAAAAGGAAGAACAATAAATATTAGTACACATATACTGTAAGTATGACATATACAGGATAATTGCACATTTTCACATGATCCTACCTCTGCGTGGTGTCGCTTGTGTCGGCTGACACTTTAACTATATGCACCATTGCTTTTGTGGCTCCCACCAGGGCACTGAAAAACATTCCACACCAGCAGCATTTTACCTCTTTTTGCTTAACACTTGAAGTGGCGGATAACAAGCTGAAGCATGTATGCTGAACAGGTGCTGACTCTGACACTCACTCTCTAATGTCTGGGAGGTTTTCATTCACTTCGCCTACTGACGAATCAAATCGGAGGCTGACTTTGTAAGACTTGTCCACCGTGATGAGCTACAAAAAGAAATAAAATATTAATAATTAAAAAAAAAAACAGAAAACCGTGGACATTGCTTGATTGATTCATTGTACATAGTGTGTAAGCACTCTTCTCTGTTTTGATGATGATGTAACTGTTCAGGAGCAGTTTGCTCTGACATTTTGGCTATGCTACTTGAGATTCACTGTGTGAGGAATTTAGCTAGAAAGATTTAAGCCATCATTACTGTTTTTATCATTGTGTTTGGTAAACAGAAAGATGGCAGACATCAACACAAGGTCAGAAAGTAGACTAAATAAAAACATTTCCATGTCCGCTGGTGAAATATGTTTAAGTCAAGAGGTCAAAGTATATTATTAGCTGTTTTCCAGAATTCAGCCGATTAACATAGGTTAATGATCCTATCATTAACCCATTTACTATACGGTTAAATCGTGTCATGGTGCTTACTTCCAGTGTCTCATTTGTACTGAGAAGGCCGTTATTTGCCGCCACAGTCACCAAATACTTCCCCTGTTGATCAGCTTCCAAGATATTTTTGGACCTGAGAAACAAAACAACATCACGAACAGATTTGTTTGTTTAAATATTCAGGATAGCCAGGCAAAGCAAGCTAGTTTGATTTCAGAGCACTTTCAAGAGCAGTGTGGAAAAAAATTATCCTGGGACAGCGGTGTTAATAAAAATTCCAGCAAAGTTGCTCATAATAATAATAATAATAATAATAATAATAATAATAATAATAATAATAATAATAAAGAACTTTCATTATTATAATGCAAGCACAAAAAATGTCGGCACGGCAGATATATTCACTGAAGTTTTTGTGACCGTTATGCCAAATGGGCGTAATTTTAAAAAACGGCACAGTTTGAGAAAGGTATCAATTTGATAAATGTATAAATGGCAGGATGGTGTGGTGAGGCAAGTTGTTCCTATAGAAATGTTAATTAATGCATTATGGTAAATTATTATGGCACTTATATAGCATATTTCTTTAACCATAGCGGTTCTACAAAGCAGTTTACACTGTTTCTCATTCACCCATTCACACACACACACACACACACACACACACACACACACACACACTCACTCACTCACTCACACACTCACACTCCAATGCCATTAGGAGCAACTTGGGGTTCAGTGTCTTGTCCAAGGACACTTCGGCATGTGGGCCAGGGATCAAACTGCCAACCCTGCGATTAATGGACAACCTGCTCTACCACATGAGCCACAGCCGCCCACATTAATAGAAATCTGTGATTTGTCTTTAGTCAGAGCTGTTATAGAAAATTCATCAACACCTTCTAACCAATCAGAACTGAGAATTTGACAGTGCTGTGGTATAATCTTACTTGATAACTCCTCTGTAGTTTCCGTCAGGATCTGGCTGCTCGGTCTCGGCATAGAAAATGAGGTCTATCGGCTTTGGCTTGTCGTTCGGGATGGTGCTGGCAAACTCCACTAAAATGACCGCAAACACAATCTCCTTATTGACTCCCGAATCTCTGTCCTTGGCCTTTTGAGAAATAACAACAATATGAAGTTAAAAATTCAAATACATACAGTATACATATATATATATATATATATATATATATATATATATATATATATATATATATGCACACAAACACCCTGGTCATTTATGTCACAAGCCATTACAGAACCTCCCTGAATATTTCTCTAATCATTAGTCATGTAGCAAACCCTAAAGGTTTATTTCAAGTTACTGTTTTTTACTAGAATGTCATACACGAGACTTAAAGTCCTTTCTAACAAGATAACTTGAAATAGGCATCGGAATGTCTAGGTATATACAGTCGTGCTTCAAAGTTTGTGAACCCTTTATAATATTCTGTATATCTACATACATTTGACCTAAAACATCATCAGATTTTCACACAAGTCATAAAAGAAAACAAAGAGAACACACTTAAACAATTGAGACAAAAATATTATACTTAGTCATTTGTTTATTGAAGAAAATTATCCAATATTACGTAACTGTGAGTGGCAAAAGCATGTGAAACTCTAGGATAAGCAATTAATTTTAAGGTGTATTCAATCAATGGGATTACAGTCAGGTGTGAGTGAGATCCCTGTTTCATTTAAAGAACATGGATCTATCAAAGTCTCATATTTACAACACATCATTGTGGAAGTGTATCATGAGGACCTCAGAAAAAGAGTTGTTGATGCTCATCAAGCTGGAAAAGGTCCCATATATATATATATGGAATAGACCAATCCACAGTCAGACAAATGGAGGAAATTCAAAACCATTATTACCCTCCCCAGGAGTGGTCGACCAACAAAGATCACTCCAAAAGCAAGACGTGTAAAAGTCCTTGAGGTCGCAAAAGAACCCATGGTAATATCTAAGCAACTAAAAGCCTCTCTCACATTGGCTAATGTTAACGTTCATGAGTCCATCATCAGGAGAAGACTGAACAACAAAGGTGTGCATGGTAGGGTTGCAAGGAGAAAGCCACTCCTCTCCAAAAAGAACATTGCTGCCCTTCTGCATTTTGCTAACAATCACGTGGACATCCCAGAAGGCTACTGGAAAAATGTTTTGTGGACGGATGAGACGAAAATAGAACTTTTGGTTTAAATGAGAAGTGTTATGTTTGGGAAGGACAACATAGAAAGAACCTTATCCCATCTGTGAAACATGGTGGTGGTAGTATCACTACTTTAAATGTTTAGTTTCAGTTATTGCTGCACAAGGTGGTCACACCATTCTCAATAAATAAATGACCAAGTATAATATTTTTTGTCTCATTTGTTTATTTTAATGTAAAATTCTAAATTTAAATGTAAATTAAAAAGCATCGAAAGTACTCACATAAACCCGGGCCACACTCTTGTCTTGGTCAATGTTCTCAGAAATCAGGACTACAAGATGGATGTTTTAGATTAATATATATAACATTTTCTAATACTTTTGCCTCTCTTTATGAATTTATTCATTGACTGAGCATTTTTAAAGTATATTGTATAACATAAGAAGGAAATAGAAATGTAGAAATGTAGTATTTATTAGAAATAATTAGTAATAATTATTGTAACTTTCAAACATGTAATTAGGTAATAAAGTGAAAATAATAATAATAATAATAATAATAATAAAAAACATTAGTTGGAGAACATTGGAGAACATTAGTTACTGAAAGACTTTTTACATTTCCACAAACTAGAAATACAATGTTACACACTTTGATTACAATTATAATATTTTTTAAAGATTTACCAAAAAATTCCTGGACTGGGATGAACACTGGTGCATTGTCATTCATGTCAATGATATCAATCATGACGACACCTGAAAGAGTTGAAAATGTCCATCAAAAAACAAAATGAACTAAATGAAATGAAAAAACTTCAAGTTGCTGAAATTATTGCTTAAAATTGAAGATAAAAAACGAGTCCCACAGTACAACGACTAAAAGACATTACCTATGTATAACACATATACCAATAGAAGGTGCACTATTTTGTTTTGGTTTTTTGTTTGTGTGTTGTTTTTTTTAAAGTTTGCCAAAAAGGTACACTTACACTTGGCCTTTGTTTGTGTAACTTTATTGAATTTAATTCATATTATATAGTGTAAAACAAGATCTTGGCAACTGCAGTGTAGTTTTAAACTATCCCAATTTGATGTTTAAAAAAAATCTGGCAACCCTGGTATTAACTGTCTTTTCTGTCTTTTTTAACTCCTCCCCTGCCATGGGGCAGCACAATTCCTGCACCAATGTGCTTCTATAAATTGGCGTCCCATTTTTGACTAATAGGTGCAATAATAACTCTATGGCTCTAATTGGGGCAGTGAGCGTAAAGATGATTGCGCAACATCTAGAAATTGGTTTATATCTGTCAAATAATATATATTTAATCATTGGTCAATTGAAAAAGGTATTAAGATTATGAAGGTTGAACATTTGCATATGGAGGCCACTGTAACCTGGTCATGAGCAAATGTTAGTCATTGTGTATGTATTCCTCTTTAAACTCACCTTCTGTGCTGTTCCTGCCCTTCTCTGTGTAAAGGTCCACCACTCGAGCCTTCATTTCCACCTGAGTGCACTCCTCGTAATCAATTGTAATACCCTCTGCAGTCACCACAGCCCCATTGCGCTCAAGAACGAACCACTGCTCCTTACATGAAGCCCATGTGAAGTTACAGTGGCATGAGGTGGAAACAAGCTCGTAGACCAATGAGTGGATTGTGTCCAAGTCGCTCCCATCAATTTTGCCTATTTCCCTCCCCGCTGGTGTGTTCTCCTCCACCTTCATCGTTACCCCAGTAGGGAAAATAGGCGGCGTGTCATTTACATCTTCCACCACTATATGCACCATGCACGTAGCAGTATTCCCACTCAGGTCTGTGGCCTCAACCGTCAACGTGTACTTCTTGTTTTCACTCTCATAGTCCAGTGCGCTTTCTGGATCCACCATGATCTTACCTCGGTAGATTGCACCATCAGGCTCTGACACACACAGGAAGGTGCCTCCGCTGCCAGCTGTAATGCTGAATGATATGCGGTTGTTGTACGTGGTTTGATCAGCATCGGATGCATACACAAAACCCACAGTGACGCCTGTGGGAGGTGCAAGTACAAGATGATTTTATATATTTTTTTTAATCCAAAAGGTGGCAGAATTTTTTACAGGTTGTCTTGTCTTGTGCATGTTTCCTCTAGTGCAACAGTTTCACCATGACAATCTGTACAGGATTTCGAAGTGTTTTGTGATTGTTGCGGCCAAAAAAGCGTACTGTGTCGTTTATCAAAATTTGTGATGCGACTTTGTATTTTTTATACTTCTTTTTTTTGCGGAAAATTACTTGAATTGGCAAAATCACAATGGTATGAAATTGTTTTGCATGGTCCTTCGTAGTGATATTTGTTGGTCAATGGGACCTTCTAGCTGTACTCATGTTTGACGCATGTGCTTTGGCTGAATGTACGTTGTTATGACGTCACATGACGCATCTGGGCCCAAATCTGCAGAAAATCTCAGAATATTGCAGAGTTTGCTTGATTTTGCATTAATATCTGAAATCCTGGAGGGACTGACAAGACATATTGCAGTGCCATAGCAAACACAGATGAGCAGAGTGATATAAACAATGAAACGTCCCAGTGCAGTATACTAAGAATGCTAGATATAAGCACTCTTGTAACACCGCTCGACTAACTGTTGTATAGATAGTTTTATAGTTTAAGACTATCATCTTGCAAAGCAACTTTTAACAGTATTAATTGTATAAACACAAATACACCATACACATTAACTACAGAGCTTTAAAAATAATCATTTAACCTGAGCGCACACACACACACACACACACACACACACACACACACACACACAAGAACTTGCCTCCTTCGCTTTCTTTCACATGAAAGGTGTATTCTGATTTCAGGAACACAGGTGAGTTGTCATTTACATCCTGGATTAAAATATAAGATGTGGAATCTTGTATCATCATAGTAATATAAGATCATCATAATTCATTTTTAGAGCATATACTCTCAAGGGCCAAAACACTCACATCAACGTTGATGATCAATTTGACCGAAGAGGACAGAGCTGGCGTGCCCATGTCTGAGGCTGTCACGTTCAGCGTGATCACTCCATTCAGCTTGATATCGATGTCTTCACGGTCCAGAGGGCCGATGCTCGTTATTTCGCCAGTGTTCTCATTGATCGTGAAGTTGCTACTGTATTCACCAGGCACAATGCTGTACTTGATTGCGCTGTTGGGAGTACCTGGCTCATCGTCATCTTGAGCCTAAATAAAGATCCAAACATAATTGAAATTCTTTTTACATTTTCTGAAACAAAAATCTAATGTCTAACTACTCTCTAATCTCTGCATGTGTGATTCTTACAGACTTCTAAGTCACTTATAATGGAAGTCTGAGGACCTGATTTATTAAAGCTTTATCTGGGTGCAAACTTGTTAACACCAGGAGAAAAAAAAATGTGTAAGCTGATTTACTAACACGGTCCAGAGTTTTTCATGCCTCAGTCAACTTGTAATTCACAGAATTTCTACTTAAGGGCATAAAATACAGGGTGAAGATACAAATGCACCAATCCTACACCAACAGTGTGACTGACCACACACAGCCTGAAAGTCATTTTGCGAACAGCAATTACAGTCCCGAAGGCCAATTCATTGGTTTGTGCTATACACCAAATTTATCCATTAAAAGATGGATATGAGACAATAATTTAGGATTTCAGCTTTTATTTCCTTTTATTTAAAGGGGTACTTACATACACCTTTTGTATCAAACCAAATTTGTAAATGAGTAAAAATATAGGAACAGATAAGTCTTTAAGTAAATTAAAGTAAATAACACTTAATATTTGGTTGCAAAGCCCTTGCTTGCAATAGCTGCCCGAGGCCTGTGACCTGTTGACGTCACTAAACTGCTGGTTTCTTATTTTGTGATGCTTTACCTGGCTTTTTTAGTCTCTATCAGATATTGTACAGTATGTTTTGTGGGGTTTCTCCCTTCAGTCTCCTCTTCACGACGTGAAATGCATCTCAACTGGTTTAAGATTTGGTGATTGACTTGGCCAGTCTAAAACCTTCCACTTTTCCCCTTGATGAAGTTTGTTGAGTTGGCAGTGTGTTTTGAATCATTGTCTTGCTGCATGATGAAGTTCCTCCCAGTTCATTGTTCCTGTAAACTTCTGAATTCAGTCTGCTGCTCCCATCATGGGTTACATCATCAATAAAGATCAGTGAGTCTGTTCTAGAAGTAGTTATGTAAACCCAAGCCATGACTCTACCTCCACCATGTTTCACAGATGAGCTTGTATGTTTTGGATCATGACCAGATCCTTTGTTTCTCCACACTTTGGCATTTCCATCACTTTGGTTGCGGTTAATCTTGGTTCCAGAACTTTTGTGCCGCATCTCTGTATTTCTTTGCCAATTCCAATCTGGTTTTCTGATTCTTACTGCTGATTGAGTGATTTGCATCTTGTGGTATGGCCTCTATTTTTTTGCTCTCGAAGTCTCAGTGGTGTCACTGACTGTTTGTTTGGGTTTTTTTTGTTTGGTTTTTTTGTTCACAGGTCCCACAATATTTCTGTCATCAGCTGCTGTTATTTTCCTTGGCGAAAACCATTTGGTGTCTTTTGCTCAGTATACTGGTGGTACCTTCTTTTCCCTATGTTCCAAACTGGTGAAGTGGCTATGTCCATGTTTGTGCAATGCCTCTGATTGATTTTTCCCTCTTTTCTCATCTTAAAAATTGCTTGCTATTCTCTCATAAACAGCTCTCTGATCTTCATGTTGACTTATCCGTTTTAACAACAAATGCAGTCTTCACGAAGGGTAAAACCAAGAGTAGGCGTTCTGAGCTATTTAATGTTTAAACAATCAATAATTTATTGTTTTAAAAAATCTAAAATGGGTAACAAGAAACAGCTGTAAGTCTCATGTTGCAATATTTTTGGTTGTCTACAAATTGGGTGGTCTGATACAAAATGTGCTTTGTTCTATGTTTTTAACACATCTATATACAAGTACCAGGAAATAAAAGATGAAATTCTAAACTATCTTTTCATATTCATCTTATGTCTTCAGTTTCCAGCAAAAACAAATAATTTGGCCTTGCTGTTCCAATAGTAAAGGCACTGTATGTCCACAAATGAATATAACTCAAACAAGAGCAAGCCTACCCACAGAAAAATACCTCAAGGCTCATGAAAAACGCCCTGGTTATGGTACATGGTACACTTTAACCTTACTGTTTAATGTAGTGTTGTAACAAATATTTACTTATGTGCTATGATGATCCTGACCAGTCTCAAATGCTTTAATGAGAGTATGTGTTTGATTGATATTTTCTCTCACAGTGACAGTAGTCTTCAGCACTTCGTTCTCACTAATGAAGACTTGATATGGATTTCTAAGAAACTGCGGTGTCTGGTCATTTATGTCTTCAATGGAGATCTCCAGCACGGTGGTGCCCACATTCCCCACTGAGTCTCGAGCCTGCAGCGTTGCGGAGTACGAGTTCTTGCGCTCACGGTCCAGCTCTTTTCCATTTTTCACATAAACGGACCCATTGTTTGAGAAGACATCAAATAAAAGCTGTCTGTGAAAGGCAAGCAAAGGAAAGGAAATAATAATATGTGATGATTCCCACTAAGGAAACAGAAATGTATTAAAATCGGCTGCTGTTATAGAAAATGAATCAACTCCTAACCAATCAGGATTCAGAATTCAATGTAGCATAACGGCTTTTAAATGCATAGTATCATATGAAAATCACCAAGTTCATAATGCCAAGAACTAACACAAGTGGTGAAGTTGTGAAACTTGTTCACTAAATACTCACACACACATCTGACTGAAAGCAGTAACAGCGAATATGTCATGCTTATAAGGTTATGTAACTGTTACATTACATTTCCAAATTGAGCACCAAGTAGCAAATTATGCACAAAGTGTTACATTTTAAGAATGACAGATTTAACTATTAGGTTGAGACTAATCAGATCAGACACAGAGATAACATATCTGACACACTGGATTTGAAATACAGTGTCTGACTCATTTACAGAACATACATGCTATCAGGGAGCAGTTTGTAGGTGAGGCGGCCATTGTCCAGCTCGTCCATATCTGTCGCCTGAAGGACACAAAAAATAATTTAAAAAAGTTTGTTAAGGCAGATTCACAGACTGAGATTAAGACCAAAGTAAGTGATACCATACCCAAACTAAGAATAAAACCAAATTGAGATTAAGCCTAAACTGATTCCAAGCCCAAACCAAGACTACGTTTTAATTGAGACTAAAGCCCTGTTCACACCAGGATGATTTTTGCAGCGTGAAAAACTGTCTGTTTAACGCACCAGTGACTGTCATTGAGCACATTCACACCCAGGCGTAAAACAAATGGCATCAAAGTGTCAAATGTTTTTAACATCGAAAGGTTTGTTTGTTTTGACGCGCCACATTAAAAAACTGGCCAAACAATGAGATTTGCGCTTTTGTTCACGTGCCTGGAGCTGCTGAAGTTACATAAAAGTACGACTTGATGGCGCTTGAGTGCAAAACTGTCTAACAGTTGAAGAAGAAGACGAAAAAAGAAGACGAAGACGCAAGCACCCACCATTTTAGAGAGAGTGCATAAGTGACCTACTCGAAATAAATGCTCACTGCTAATAAATCCTACTGCCTACACACATAAACAAGGTGCCCTTTGAAAGCACCAGATTCAGAATTACACACTGAACAATATATGTGTATTTATTATGTTGTTGCTATTTTTTTGATGACACTGAAATGTGCACTGAAATATTCTAAGGGATCCATTTAACTCTTTAAGTGTTGTTTTCTACACTACAGTGGTGTGAAAAAGTGTTTGCCCCCTTCCTCATTTCCTGTTCCTTTGCATGTTTGTCACACTTAAGTGTTTCGGAACATCAAACCAATTTAAACAATAGTCAAGGACAACACAAGT
>JAFFST010054279.1:253893-266383 GCA_022414735.1 Noturus placidus
AAATTGCATTTTGTGTTTACTTGTGTTGTCCTTGACTATTGTTTAAATTGGTTTGATGTTCCGAAACACTTAAGTGTGACAAACATGCAAAGGAACAGGAAATGAGGAAGGGGGCAAACACTTTTTCACACCACTGTAAATAGCATTGATTGTTTCTTCCCTGCAAATGATAATCTCCTGATTGATAGTCAGTTGTATTTATTTTGCACCTGTTATATAGATACGCATTACTGCCCCATTACTGTGTTGTTGTATTATCATATTGATCACAAAAATAGATTATTCATAGTCAACACTTCATCAGTTTGCAGGAACATTGACATTTTTGGGCACAATAGTTGCCTTATACCGCGACCCCCCAGTTAAAAGTAAATACTGGCTCTGCTTCTTCTCAGTGATAAGCGGGTGTCAGAAACAGAAGGTTGTTCACCGCCACCTTGTGTACCGGGGTATTTATGCTTTTCAATAAGAGCCATCTACTGTCATGGAGTGAATTTACACTTTCAGTCAGCGCGTCGCTCGAGTTAAACGCCTGGGTGTGAACACGAAAAAAACGGGTCGTAAAACGGACCGTTTAACACGCTGCAACAAACGTCCTGGTGTAAACAGGCCACAAGAGACCAAACTCAAACTGAGACCAAGCCCAAACTGAGATTAAGCCTACACTGATTCCAAGCCCAAACACAGACTAGGTTTTAATTGAGACTAAGAAACCAAACCCAAACTGAGAACTGAGACTAAGCCCAATCTGGGACTAAGCCCAAACTGGGACTAAGTTCAAACTGATACCAAGCCCACACTGAGACTGAACCCAAACTGAGACTAAACCCAAGCTGAGACTGAACCTAAACTGAGACTAAACCCAGACTTACAGCAAACCTAATCTGGCACTACACCCAAACATATACTAGCCCAAACTAAGACTGGCCTAAACTGAGATAGAGTTCAAACTGGTACTAAGCCAAAATGTGTAGCAATCCAACCTGAGACTAAACCCAAACTGGAACCAGTCTTTAACTGGCACTAAACCAAAACTGAGACTAAGCTCAAACAGGGACTAAACCCAAACTGAGACTAAACTCAAACTGGGACTAACCTCAAATTGGTAGTAAGCCCAAACATTTTGTAAATCAAACTGAGACTGTGCTCAAACCAGTACTAAACACAAACTGGTACTATGCCCAAACTGAGACCAAGCCCAAATTTATAGTACATCAAACTGAGACCAAATACTAAGCATAAACTGGGACTAAACCCAATGTTAGGCTAAACCCCACACATACCGTAATGGTGTCCAAGATGATGCCATTTTCGCAGTGCTCTGGAACGACTAAATTATAAGCATCTTTTTCAAATACTGGGATGTTATCATTGATGTCATTGACTTTAATGGTGACCGTAGCTGTCGACACAAACTCAGGTTTTCCGGCATCTGTGGCCACCACCTGAATAAACCAAAGCATCCCTTTCAGTTCCTGATCAGTGAATTTCAATCTTGTAAGACTTGTAGAAAGCATGCTAGACCGATATGAGTGCTAGATAAATGTTATTGTTAATGTAGATAATGTTACACTTTATTTCATTACACAATAATTGGAATTTTATATTCATAAACCAACTTGCTGAATTTTTTGTTTGTAAACTAACTAGAAGATAAATGTGTAGAAAATAGGATCCCTGAGCTATCACCACCATAATACTGCTCGACAAAGTCTGTTTCCTAGTAACAAAAAAACAAAAACTGTAAACAGTTATAACTGAATACAGTTATACAACAAATGCTATAATCATGCTGCTCTAATAAACTGCACTTGTTTACACATCCACCTGCACAGTCATGGCTTTGTTTTTCTCGTAGTCGACAGCAGCTGGGTTTTTGATCAGGATCAGCACAGCTCGTTCCGACATGTCATTTATGGGTGAGACAGAAAACGCATCCTTATCCGGTCCCTCAAGGCGGAGCAGGAAACGGCTGTTCTCGCCCTGAAACCATAATATAAAAATTTAATTTAAAAAAATTATTTGTATCCAAGTACTTCTGAACATTTAGCTAGAATCAGTGCCATTAAGTATTTCAGTTATGCGTTATATTACAAAGAGCACCCATATACAAAGAATGTTAGTGTATCTGAACCAAAAAGTTGATATTAATAACTGTCCCATTCCATCTCATATTTCCATTAATCATCATTTGGATAAGGATAGGTTGTATAGAGTGCTTTAAACCAAATTACAGTTGTATTGCTTTAGATAGTGTAGGTCACTGGTACATCCTGCAGTCAGTTGTTTTAAGACTGAATATGAGCTTCATCTCACCATATCTTTATCTTTGACAGTCATGTTTAAACCTGAGATGGACAGACCAACAGATGCATGCTCGTCCACTTCGCCGCTGAACTCGTTAGTCTGTATGCATACTGTCCCTGTGCACTTGTAAAACACTGGCGGTTCATCATTCAAATCATCAATCTGGATATCGAGCATAGATGTGGTGCTCGCGTAGATGCCATTCACATTCAAGCCAGATTCAGTGGCCTGGGAAAAATATAAAGAGTGTAAGGAATTGACTGGAGTAACACAACCACTGAGCTAAATTCATTAATTTAAATACAAATAAATTGTTCTAACTTATTAGAATTCTATCAATGTTTAAGACATTGGACTACTGGTTGCAAGGGTAGCGGTAGTCTATAAGTTCAAACCCCAGCACTGCAAAGCTGCAACTGCTGGGCCTTTGACCAAGGCCCTTAACCCACAACTGCTCAGTTGTATAAATGAGATAAATGTTAGTCGCTCTGGATGAGGGTGTCTGTCAAATGCCCTTATGCGTCTTATCTATGATAGTTATTTTTAGTATTATTAATGTAGTTATTATTGTTATCATTGTTGTTAATGTTGTTGCTGTTGTTGTTGTTGTTAGATATGATCAAGACACACTTTTAAACATTAAAAGCTTATAAATCATAGAGAACAGTGACTAAATGTAAAGCACTGCAGCTACAATGGTGTTTATATACAGTGGGTATGACTGTTACCTTCACAGTGAGCTTCACAGAAGTACCAACACTTTCCAGTAAGGCCTCACGGTCAATGTCGGTAATGACAGAAACAACGCCAGTATCCGAGTCTATTTGGAACAGACCGTTCACGCTGGAGTCTGTGAAATAAAAAAGAAAAAAGAAAAGTTTTTGTTCACAATCTACTCTACAAACAGAACGCAAATCTCAATACTCTTACAAAAAATAGTGTCATTTTGTTACTCTAATATCTACATTTGCATCCATCTCTGCAACCTATTCCTTACACCCTATACCACCGTGCCACCCACCACCCACATAAAACATAAATTGTTTTTAACTAATTTTTAAAAAGAGTTTATATACTAAAGTAAAAATTATTTCACCGTCAATGGTGTAACTGATGGCATAGTTGATCCCTGTGTCTGGATCTCTGGCCAAAACCTTGAACACGGATGTTCCCTGGAAAAGGAAAACGATCACATTCTCTGTTTGTGACATAAAAGGGTTTAAAAGCACAATTTTTTATATTTATATAGGTGTAAACAAAATTCTATCTTCAATATAGAAAAAAAAACTTATACATACACAAGGACAAAATGTTCAGACAACAGCACATGCATTCATGAAAAAAAAAAACCAGAGTATCTGATTTACAATGAAATAAAATCTATACTGGTTTACATACTTTAGACCCTTAACAACAAAAGCAAAGCTAGCAAACTAAAAAAAGTAGATTGAAGAACATCGATCAAATTCCGTGTATCCATTTACAAGCACTAACAGAAAAAATTGTGATACGTACAACAGACGAATGCTCCATCACACGAGCTGTGTTTGGGAGATTTAGGAACTGAGGATCGATATCTGCTACGTCAACTATTGTGATGAAGGCACTGATGTTGGAGGACTGAGTGTAGTTGTCATTTTCGTGAAGTGGTCCACCGCCATCCTGAAATGATAAACAAGTCAATACCTAAGGAGCTGGATTAACATGAGCTCTAATTCTAACCTGATAGTGAGACTTTTTATGCTAACAAACTAGCTAGTAGATATCCATCACCAGAATTAGTGCAGAACTCCAGTTCCCAGAACGCCCTGTGGATATCTACTATGGCCGACACAGACTGCAATTCCCATCACTCACCCTCACCTACAAGCCACCTGACTTCTAATCATGCACACCTGTTCCCAATCACTCACACACACACACACACACACACACACACACACACACACACACACACACACACACCTATATAAACACTCTATAGCCATTCAGCCAGATGCAAGGATGGACTTTTGTTTTAGGCCAAGCTTTTACTTTAACTAGATGACTTCATTTGTGCATTGTGCCAGGGATTAGGCAATGTCTAGAAAAATACATTACTTCTTGCCAAAGTTTATGCATGGAAAAAGAAATAGACACTACTAGTATTTTTTTTTACCAACTCTTGATTAAGACCAAAATCATATTTAGCAAGGCTAAAGACCACACCAAGTCAAAACTACAAATGTCAATAAGCATGAAACAGGAGGTGCACTATCCTTGGCTTAGAAAGCTTGCCAAAGGTTCACACAGGGCACTGGGTTGAGTTATATTTTGGGGAAATAGAACCAACTTGATTTGTTAGAAAATATAATGGGCAAACAAAAACAAAAAAATAGTACTGTGTACATCTCTAGTTGAAACTGGAATGATGTAGCTGATGTTGAGGAACTCAGAGCCAAAATTCAAGCCATGCTGCCAGTGCTGCCATTTCTACATCTGAGTTGTATCCCAGGTTTGTGTGTGTGTGTGTGTGTGTGTGTGTGTGTGTGTGTGTGTGTGTGTGTGTGTGTGTGTGTGTTTCCAGGGGCATAGTGATAGGGTTAAAAAATGCTTCTGGTTTATGCCACACCCACTTTAGGTTTATATTTAAATACAGACACACATTTCTGGAGTTAAGCAGATACAGACAGAGATACGGGCAGCATGCTACATCACTAATTTTCATCGATAATTAACTCCTCCAAAGCTTATAAGTGTTTATTCTTCAGTTAAAGATTGGTCCACCTACATACTCTTCACCTACATAAGTACACATTCTGCACAGAACAGTCCATCCATGTCAAACTGGAGCAAACCATCTAGTCTTGTGCTTTTACTTGCAGCAGTTTCCTAACATATTTACCCAGATTGCTTCTTCAAATGTGTGATCACAATGCATCCATCCATCCATTCATCTTCTATACCGCTTATCCTTCCTTCAGGGTCACCAGAAACCTGGAGCCTATCCCAGGGAGCATGGGGCACAAGGCGGGGTACACCCTGGACAGGGTGCCAATCCATCGCAGGGCACAATCACATACACATTCACACACCCATTCATACACTACGGACACTTTGGACATACCAATCATCCTACCATGCATGTGATTAGACTCGTGGATGAAACCGGAGGAAACCCCCGCAGCATGGGGAGAACATGCAAACAGGTCCACGGTGGTAATCAAACCCCCAACCCTGGAGGTATGAGGCGAACGTGCTAAACACTAAGCTACTGTACCCCCCACTGAAGCACTTGGAATAAATGTCATGCGTGGATGAAGATGGACTCACAGACGCATCGATCACTAGCTGATAAAATGTGCTCTTCGCTGTGAAATTTAGTGCCTCGTTCAACACAACATCTCCTTTGTCTCTTGAGATAGAGAACACGGTGAGTCCTTCAACCGGGGTGGCCTAACAAACAGAGACATAAAAAACATTATTGATCAGAATCACTATGCTGAATTATTGCTTCAAACTGTTTCCTCCATTCAATTCCAGTTTAACTCTGAATGCCATAAACTCAACTCAAAATCTGCAACAACCCCCTAAAGATTCTTATTATTTGTTATTTTCTGGAGGAACCCTTCTATGTAGCTTCTAGCTTCTATGTAGACCTCTACAACAGAGGGTTTCCTGTCAGAGAGGGTCCCATGTAGGTTCTTCAATTGGTTTCTTTTGGGAGGAACCCTTAAAACCTACAACAGTTTATTTCCCTATCAGATAATGCCCCAAATAGTTTCTTCAGTTTGTTAATTTCTGGAGGAAACCTTAACACTTTGGTGTAGACTTCTATGTTGACCCTAATGTTTCTTGTCAGAGAGGGTTCCACATATATCCATATCATCAGCTTGGTTCTTTTCAGAGGAATGCTTACAACATCTATGTAGACCTATTCACCAGAGATTTCCCCATCAGCGAGGGTTCCAAGTAGGTTCTTTAGTTTGTTAATTTCTGGAGAAACCCTTACAGCTTTCATGTAGATTCCAAGTACATTATTTGGGTTGTTCCTTTCTTGAGGAACTCTTCAATGTTGACCCTAATGTTTCCTGTCAAAGAGGGGTCTTTGG
Source organism: Noturus placidus (assembly GCA_022414735.1). Classification (NCBI taxonomy): domain Eukaryota; kingdom Metazoa; phylum Chordata; class Actinopteri; order Siluriformes; family Ictaluridae; genus Noturus; species Noturus placidus. The sequence continues at coordinate 260,292 of JAFFST010054279.1, forward strand.
TTTGCTATTTTCCAAGGCACCCCTTAAAGCTTCAATGTAGATCCCTACAACAGAAGTGTTTCCCTATCAGAAAAGGTTCCAAATAGAACATTAGAAGGTTGTGAATCCTTAACAAAGACCATTTGAGGAAACTTTTGTTTCTTTAAGTGATCTTTAAGTCTCGAGAAGAAGCTCTCCAACATTTACATTTATTCATTTATTCACTTAGCAGACGCTTTTATCCACTTACAAATGAGAGATACAAGCAAAGTATCTTATTCCGTTTACCTAAAGAGCTACATATAGAGGAACATACCTGATCGATTCTGTATGTGACTATCCCGGCTGAGCCATCATCAGGATCCGACGCTGTCACTTTCAACACTGTAGTGCCCACAGGGGTGTTCTGTTAGTGGACACATTGAGAAGAAAAACACAGATTTGTTCAATATATTTTGGTCATATGCAAAGTATTTTGTTTGTAAACAAAATACACTACCCCTGTTTGTTCTCCCAAAACTTACAATCTACCTCAAGTTTTTTTGTGTGTGTGTGTGTATGTGTGTGTGTGTGTGTGTGTGTGTGTGTGTGTGTGTGTGTGTGTGTGTGTGTGAATGATTGTACGTGCTCAGTTTTTCACCCACCTCTAGCACTTTTATGTTGTACGGTGTATTTTCAAACCATGGCGCGTTGTCATTTGCGTCTAGCACCACAATGTTAACATGTTTTTCTGTCTGAAAACAAAAACGTTAATTTTTCAGAGTGATGTTTCAAGAACAACCCGAGCTGATTTCCACATTGCTTAAATCAAACCTACCGGACCAAGAATCCCATCGCTAACAATGACATTTACTGCAAAGAAGTCTTTAGTCTGAGGGAAGCAAAATAAAAACAACAGGTGAACTTCTGCCATTTAACTGTAACAATAACTACTGAATATGTGTGGGTTTTTTTTTTGTTGCTGTTGTTGTTTGTTGCTTTTTTTTTTAGAAAATGTTCTTTAAGCTATAATCACCTCTCGGTCGAGTGGAGTTTTGATGTAGACATCACCAGTATGTTCAGACACACTGAAGTGATTATTGTCTTGAGTGATCCAATAGGAAAGAGGGTCATTGTCTGGATCATATGCTATGATTTTAAATGCCAACTGGCCTGTGGAGAAATTGTCCGTTTTTAGTTCATAACGGGCGACACGACGTATAATGTGGATACATTGTTACAAATTTTGTTTTTGTTGCATAGAGACAAAATCAGATGCAGACTATCACATGACCTGCATCTTTAGACAAATTGTTTGCTCATACTGTACCTGGACGTAGATCTTCCCTCAATGTCACTACAGACATATCAATGACCGGAACATTCTTACTGTAGCCTAGAGAAAACACAAAACCTGAATTATAACAAGACCAGTTACAGATAAAAAATAACATTACAATTTTAGAGGTTAATTTTCTTATATATTATTTTACTAGGAAATGACATATCCCGGTGTACACATTAATTTTTTTTCCTGTTTTCTACATAGTGAATAATTTTTTAAAATCTTTTATAACGCATTAGTGTTAAATTCTAGAATCGGATTAGGTTGAAGATGGATGGATGGATGGATTAGTTGGAAAGTGTTGATTAACTTTCTATAACAGCAATTCTGACAGTAGTTCCTATGGAACTATGGAGCTGATTGAGCGGCTGTGGCTCAGTCGGTAGAGCGGGTTGTCCACTAATCCACGAATCGTGGGGTTAGCGGTTCGAATCCCGGCCCGGGTGATCCCATGCCGAAGTGTCCTTGGGCAAGACACTGAACCCTAAGTTGCCCCCAATGGCAAGCTAGCACCTTGCATGGCAGCTCTGCTACCATTGGTGTGTGAGTGTGCTCTCATTTGTAAGTCGCTTTGGATAAAAGCGTCTGCTAAATGAATAAATGTAAATGTAAATGTAGTTCCGGCTGAAAGGCAAATCACAGCTTTATATTTATCAGCGCGGCCAACCTCGTCCGCTGCCACCAGGGAACTGTCACTCACCTCACACACACACGCAGGCACACTACCTCGAACTCCACTTCCCATGAGTCACCGCCACCGCGCCTGCGCTCTCCCTCTCCTGAATTCTGAGTGCCTGTCGCCAATTATTTCACAAGCTCCCTGTCTGTATAAATTCCCCTCTGCCACATTCACCCGATGCGAATTATCGACTAGTTTCTTAGCGTTACCAAGCCTGTTTTCGTATTTTGCGCCACCGTGTACCTGACCTTATTTTCCGCCTTTGTTGACTACGTTTACTGCCTGTCCCTTTCTAGTCTGTTCGTCCGATCGCCTGACCCTCGCTACTACTTTGACTACGTTCAATAAGCCTGACCCTAGCCGGCACTTTTACTACTCTGTCATTGCCACGCGCTTTCTCCTCACTTCCGCATCTCCCGTAACTGATTTCTCCCTTTAATCCAAGCGTGACAATATTAATGTGCACTTTCTAATACATTATCATTTCTATAGTAACAGCTCATACATAGGGAACTGCAAACCTGGCTCTTTACAAAATGGATTTTTGTAAATGCATGTAATTGTTGATATGATGGTGTTTGCTGTGGGGAGATGTTTATTTATCATTTTTTAAAGGAGTCTCCAGTGTCAAAGGTAGAGCTGTAAAATTAAGTTTTCCACCAAGTCTTCAGGACAGAAGAATCTGTGCTTTGCGTTTTTTTTTTTGGTAACATGACTTAAACTCTAAGAAAGAAAAACAATGAAAGGCTTGTGATGGAATGAATGTTTTAGCTGCTATAACGTAAACATTTACACTGATCACAACAGTAAATGTAACAATAAATGGATGAAAAGTATGACGTGTCATTCTTTAATTTAAAAAAAAAATTGTGAAGTTTGCTGAGGTATAAGAGGAGTAAAACAGGATGTGCTGTTATAGGAAAATAATCAATTTGGCATGATGCATGTACAGCGCTTTGAGAAGCTACTTTTAAAGGCGCTTTATAAAATAAAGACTTATTATTATTACTTATTATGATAACAGTATCACATTGTAGGTTTGTTTTACCTTATATAGCATATACACCTGGAAATAATGGTTTTTCTTTTTTTGTATGTGTGGCATCATTACCTATACCAGTATCTATTTGAGTAGAGCAAAACGTTGAACTCGTATCTGCAGGTTTGTCCTGTATTAGGTACAATATTTGCCAACACTGTCAGTAATAAACAAAATGTTTCTGCCTACGTTTTGAACACTTTATAATGAATTATTGGGTTTTGTATGACTATATTGCTCAGATAATAGTCTGGACTTTGAACTCTTGCAATGTAGCAGCCATGTATCAGTGTATAATTGCATCGAATTTACCTGTCAGTTAGATACTTACAGGTGGCAAAGAGAGTTAAGAGCAGAAGTAATAAATTCCCCATTCCCCTGCCCTCCACCTGTCAATGGAAGGAAAAAAAAATATTATAAAGTAGCTTTGTAATATATGTTATAGTAAATGGACTCCAACACTTCCACCCTTATGCTGGTCTCAGAACAGTTAAAAACAATACACTACATGTGATAAGATACATATTGTATCTTAAACGATGAACGTTCAGACCCATTTTTTCCTGGAAACATTGTATTTTTTAAAAGCAGCTTTACTATATGTATGTGTTCTGGGAAAACCCTTCACATGGTGAAATTTGGATATTTTCTCCTATACACGCCAACGAGTCAAATGAAAACTGTTTTTTTTTTTATTGTAAATAGGTGTTGTGAAGGGCGTAACCATGGTATGGACATTGGGAGGGTCCAAGTGCTTGGACATTGGGGGGTGTCCAAACGCTAGACCCCCCCCCCCCCTTGAAGTTCCTAACTTCAACAACTTTCCACACTTTCACTCACATTTATAACAGTCTGTCACAAAGTGAGGGTTTACAGTGAACTCGGCGGGAGGATGTGCACGTGAATGTACCGTTAATGATCAAAAACTAGAACTGACTTTAGCCTAGATATTTATGTGTTTAGTTATTTACTGTCTGAAAAAAAGCTGCTGCCTCCATTTTTTACAGACTGAACTGCTAAAATACATCACCGAACTTGTTGAGTATGGGCGAAACCAAGTGTACAATTGGAGGGGACACACACTGATTTTCCTTAACAAACATAAATATATTAAAAAATAATAGACATAAGTAAATAGATAAATAAAATAAATAGAATAGATGAACAAAAGACAGATCCGTTGGCAGGGAAAATTAAAGCGGAACATATTGGAAATATTTTCTCCTGTATATTGGGGGGGACAGATTGGTATTCCCTCAACATTGGGGGGGTCACGACTCCCCCCAAAGAGTGTGTGGTTACACCCATGGGTGTTGTTCTCCAATCTCCATTTGTTCAGTGAGACTGTGCCAGCACTTAAATGTATGGATTCCACTAGGGGGAAAATTCTATACAAATTCTATTGAATTTATGGCATGACTAAGGTTTTCATTTAACAACAAACAGATAGTTTAAAATCTAGTTACAGCCCAAAAGTGAAAAAGGAGCATTTCAGACGTTTTGTCAGCCAGTTATCTATATTATGTCTGCTTTTCTATGACACGTAGCTATCCAACAACTTGATCAAATCATGGCATTTACTGTGTGAGGAAATCACACATGGCTAGTGAGGTTTGAGTTATCTTTATGCAGACTGACTGTCTTTTTTTTAACCATCGTATTTGCTAAACTGGCTCCTTAAATTCTGTGATCTATGCAGGAAGATTGGCAAGGTTAAAAAGTAAATAAAAACACTTCTGTGTTGTTTTGTTGACAAATATTTATGGTTTTTTAAAGTAGAGTCGTCAAAATATACTACAGACAGCCAAAATTCGATTTCCGTTCCAGAATTCATCAACAGCATCCTTCGATGGGTTTTCCCAGGTTGCAGCATACTGTATAGAATTAAAGTCTGCTGCTTCATTCTGTATCACCTTTGGACTGTGATTATAACACAAGCCAATGAGGAAGAAAAATTGATTATAAAAGGTACATGAATCATCAAGCGTTTCCCATTAGTTGAATACAAAAGTTAGCATCCCCATTGGTTTCTGAGTGGGAAAAATGTGCCACTTTTTTCCAGCTCCTCTACAAAGCAGAATCTTACGTTCATTTTATGTTGTTTTCTCACTTTATAAACCTGTTACAACAGCACAGTTTAACCATTCTTTCCTATTCAAGCAATTACAGTCTGGAAAACATTTCAGATCAGGTCAAACAAATGAGGAAAGATGTACGTAAAAAAGCAGTACATAGCACATATTCAGTCATTTATTCAGTCAGTTAGTGCATTTACATTTGTACATATTTTACATCCTGTTTTTTAATGCATTCTCTATAATATATAATTGTATAATTTGTACTGTTGTGTGTCTATGAATATACCAAATTAAGGTAGCTAATCATTTAAAACACTAAATGCACTTTTGCTTAGTTATTAGAAATTAGATGAAAACCTGACAAATATTGGTCTTTTTCAGAGCTAAAGAAAACACACAACCAAAGAGTGGGTGAAAAACAACCCTTTACATTCAGTAGATTATACAAAGTCAGATTTACATCTAGAAACACCATTTAAAATCATCCACTAATAATATCCTAACATTCCATTTTTTAACCAGTTAAGAGCAATGCAGTAACCAGGATCAAAGTTTGAGTGAGGTCTACAGTGCATCAATTACTAAATCTACTAACATCATTATGTTAGAAGAATATACCATTTATTTTGTCTGCTTGTTGAACCTCCAAATTGATGTCACTATTTCTTACTGAGATTTAACATTTAATATTTTTCCTGATTTCATGTTAGAGAACAATGAATGAGAGATCTTACCATCAATAAATAGTCTATTTATTTTCAACTGAAATGTTCATGATTTTGTATATTATAACCTACTTTTCACTGAACAACTTTATGCAACATGAACAATCAGTTCTAGCAAGCAGAAGCCATGTACATCAATTAATAAGAGTGCGCATGTAAACATTTGACCCACATAGATGAGACGCAGCTTTTTTCCTTTTTCTCCCTACCAATGGTTAAAATGATTAAAATTTAACCTCATATATATATATATATATATATATATATA
>JAFFST010054280.1:3681-17956 GCA_022414735.1 Noturus placidus
ATTCAGAAAATCAGGGGGAAAAACATGTATTGGGTCTGTATACAGATCACATTTTCTTAAAACATCTTATTTTTATAGCTGTGCTTTGGTCACAATCCAAAACTTCTATCATTTTTTATATATATATATATATATATATATATATATATATATATATATATATATATATATATATAATGAGCAATTTTCTTATATATATATATATATATAAGAAATCCCTACATGAGGGCAAGATAGGCGATAGATGAAGGATTACTCTGGGAAAAAATAAACCTAGTGATTTTCCTTGTGAAACTGTAAGTTAAAAAATACAACGCAATGCTGCTCAGTTTTTACCCTTTTTTTTTGTCAGAATGACACATCAGGATGCAGTAGTGTTCGCATTACCAATGTACTACATAATGCCTTGTTCACCTCTGCAAGTGGTTTGAGTGATGGGACGAGATGGATTTAAACATTTACATATGCATCTGGAAAGTATTCACAGCGCTTCACTTTTTCCACATTTTGTTATGTTACAGTCGTATTCCTACATGGCGCACTTTTATAGTGCTTTAATACAAAGCACTTTACACTGTGTCTCATTCACACACACACTCACACACCAATGGTAGCAGAGCTGCCATGCAAGGCGCTAACTTGCCATTGGGGGCTAACTTGGGGTTCAGTGTCTTACCTAAGGACACTTTGGCATGTGGAGTCATGTGGGCCGGGAATCGAACCGCCAACCCTACGATTAGTGGACAACCCGCTCTACCAACTGATCCACAGCCACCCCATTTGAAATGGATTAAATTAATTCTTTTCCTCAAAATTCCACAAACAATACCCCATAATGCCAATGTGAAAGAAGTTTGTTTGAAATCTTATAAAAAAAAAAATCTTTGCAAATTTATAAAAAACAAAAGCAGATGTACATAAGTATTCACAGCTTTTGCCATGACTCTCAACATTGAGTTCAGGTGCATCCTGTTTTCACTGATCATCCTTGAGATGTTTCTACAACTTGATTGGAGTCCACCTGTGGTAAATTCAGTTGATTGGACATGATTTGGAAAGGCACACACCTGTCTATATGAGGTCCCACAGTTAACAATGCATGTCAGAGCACAAACCAAGCCATGAAGTCCAAGGAATTGTCTGTAGACCTCTGAGACAGGATTGTGTCGAGGCACAGATCTGGGGAAGGGTACAGAAACATTTCTTCAGCATTGAAGAATGGGAGAAACTGCCCAAAAATAGGTGCGCCAACTTGTAGCATCATACTCAAAAAGACTTGAGGCTGTAATCAGCACCAAAGGTTCTTCAACAAAGTATTGAGCAAAGGCTGTGAATACTTATCTACATGTGCTTTTATTGTTTTTTATTTTTAATAAATTTGCAAAGATTTCAAACTTCTTTCCTGTTGTCATTATGGGCAGAATTTTGAGGAAAATAATGAGTTTATTCCATTTTGGAATAAGGCTGTAACATAACAAAATCTGGGAAAAGTGAAGCGCTGTGAATACTTTCCGGATGCACTGTATATGGCATTTATTAGATGCCCTTATCCTGAGTGACAGCTTTCTTAATAATAATAATAATAATAATAATAATAATAATAATAATATTCACCTTGCAAATGTTGTGTGTGTGAATGGTGTACATTTTGTAATTTTTACATCTTGTTTTAACGTTGAATGTTTGCTACACAATGTTAAACACATTTGCTACACTTTCTACATAAATATTTAATTTATGAGTTACATTCATATTTGTAACACATAGCATTTCAAACATGGGACTACTTCAATACTGTTTTGAAGCTACCAATTTATAAGCAAACTTTAGACAACGGAATTTGTGTAGTGGCTTGGGAAACCCTTTATATGGTGTAATTTGAACTTTCTCTACTATACTGTGTATAGTTCCGAAAACTACAGGAGCATCTCAAAGAGACAGGGATGATCAAACCATCCATCTATCTTCAACCGCTTACTCCATTTTCAGGGTCACGGGGAACCTGGAGTCTATCCCAGGAAGCATCAAGCACAAGGTGGAGTACACCCTGGACAGGGTGCCAGTCCATCGCAGGGCACAATCACACACACACTCACATTCATACACTACGGACACTTTAGACACGCCAATCAGCCTAACATGCATGTCTTTGGACTGGGTGAGGAAACCGGAGTACCCGGAGGAAACCCCCGACACATTGGGAGAACATGCAAACTCTGCACACACATAGCCCTGGCGGGACTCGAACCCCGGACCCTGGAGGTGTGAGGCGAACGTGCTAACCACTAAGCCACTGTAATTGGGCCTATTCATACAACTGGACAGATTAGCAAGACTTCGCAAGAATACTGTGAAAATATCCGGCTCACTTTCCATTACCAAGAAGTGAACCGGATGTAAACAACTGAAGTAGAACTCCAGGTGATGGTGACTCCTGTTGGTCAGGGAGAGGATATTTTTTTCCTGGAATATTTCCTGACACCAAAGACTTGATAAAATTGTGAAGTTTGTACCATCATGTGAAGAACTCACACATAGCTAGCAAAGTATCAAACATTTTAAACAGACTTACTGTGTTCACCACCAAAAATGTTAAACTGGCTCCTAATCCTTGTAGAAAGACAGCCAATAGAAGATAAAAATGAAATAAATAAATTTCATATTGTTTTGGTAAAACATTTGCATGGTTTCCGAAAGTTGAGGTGTCAAATCATAACCAGAAAAGCACTGACACAAATTCAGACACATTTTTTTTCACATTTTCCCAGAATCTAGCTACAGCACCATTAGGTTTTCCCAGATGGTCACACATCTTGTGATATAACTTACAGCATTGTGGCGTGTCTTTGCCATATTGCACATTTCTTATATCTGTAGGCCAAAGTGGACAAATTGGTAGCACAGGCACCTGGGAGAAGCAGGTGATGCTGTAAGGTGATTTATTTATTTATGTTTACATGTTGTTTCTTGGTAGACTCAGTGGGCTACTGAAATGGTGTTTAAACAAAATATGCTACTAATCACTTTTTATTTTATACCTACATTGAATGTAACACTCCAACCGGTGTAGATTTTGTGGTAGTGCAACTTTACGGTGTAATTACAGCTTGCTGTTCGGTGATAAATCCTGTTTCCTGCTGCACTGCAGATATCAACCGAGCACACATTTTGTCCTCTGGTTTCTATTACTCAGATACTTATATTAACAGCATTTTGTTTTAATACACAGTGCAAGCTAATTATCTTGTACATTTGGGTTAAATTATTAAGCTAGGTACTGGTCAACATAGTGGTGCAGAAGGCAGTGTTGCTGCCTTATGCTCAGGTTAAAGTGTGTGTGTGGAGTTTCATGTGTTATGAAGTTGGAGGTGGGTGGATGTAGTTGTGAGTAAAATCTTTAATAACTATGCAAATTGTCAAAGGTGTAGTCCAAGCAAGCAGACCATCATGTTAAAAATTAATCATGTAAAAATCACGTGCGGAAAATGAATAATGTGTAAAAATCGTGAAAATGGAATCATTTGTAAAAAAAAATGGCATGTAAAAAATGAATCATGTTTATAAATGATGTGAAAAATGAATCATGTTTATAAATGATGTGAAAAATGAATCAATCAAATAAAATGTAAAAAAAAAATATTGTCAATCACGTGTGAAATATGCATCATGCGAAAAATGAATTGTGCAAAAATCACAAATAAATTGTGTAAACTCCATGTGGAAAATGAATGGTTTTAACATCACATGTGGAAACGATTGTAAATGGAAAATGTCGCACTTATCCAAAGCGCTTTACACTGTGTCTCATTCACCCATTCACACACACACCAATGGTAGCAGAGCTGGGGGCAACTTTTGTTGGGTTCAGTGTCTTGCCCAAGGACAGTTTGGCATGGGATCATCCGGGCCGGGTTTCGAACCACCAACCCCACGATTAATAGACAACCCGCTCTACAACCTGATCCACAGCCGCCCCATTTGAAATGGATTAAATTAATTCTTTTCCTCAAAATAGGGCCACAGCCACCCTAATTTCATGTGTAAAATTCACACGAAAAATGAATCGTGTAAAAATAATTTAAAAAAATTAAACGTGAAAAATGAATCATCTGGAAAAATCACATGACAAATGAATAAGGTGTAAATTTACATTTATTCGTTTAGCAGACGCTTTTATCCAAAACGACTTACAAATGAGACACACTCACACACCAATGGTAGCAGAGCTGCATGCAAGGTGCTAGCTTGCCATCGGGGGCAACTTAGGGTTCAGTGTCTTGCCCAAGGACACTTCGGCATGGGATCACCCGGGCCGGGATTCAAACCACCAACCCTACAATTAGTGGATTAGTGGACAACCCGCTCTACCGACTGAGCCACAGCCGCCCACAGCCGTACATATCATGTGACTTACTTTAAGAGGAAAAAAATATATTTTTGAACAGCAGTACCACTGGAGAAAAAAAATAACCACCATTTTCTTTAAACATGGACTCAGAGATGCCTGTGATTGGGAAGTGAAATGATTAAGATTGTCCTTCCCTTGAAAAGCTGCTTTTAAGAGTCAAACTCTCAGTCCTCATGATGATAGGGTGAATTACTGCACCACTTGTCAGCCCATTTAATGTGTCTTGCAAATATAAGAACCTGGCTTCGAGTAATTTAACTAGTGTTCACACTTAAAATATATGTTTTTCCTATTGCTACTTTAATAGGAACACATGCAAATAGTGTGTGTGGGTGTATGTTGCATATACATTTGATTTCTGCAGCTTTAGTTCCATGATTTCCTGTGAGATTCCCAGCCTGAGTGTACAAACATAATCGTTTCTGCCGTGTCAACCTTTATTTTTTTTATCTTTCTGTCTGAATGCTGGCAGGGACAAGCCTCTGGTTACACCACATCAGGCATGAGAGCAGTCAAAACTCAAAGGCATAAATATAAACAGTTGTGTGAGGGTTACGTAATTACTGTGTAGGCAATTATCTACTTACATCGGGATGTTAAAACTGAAGACAGGCGTGCACACACATCACCTTAGTAAATCCACATTCGAATGGGATGAGGAACGGAAGTGTGAGTGCTTGGTTTGTAGTGAAATTAAAGAACATTTTTTAACATAATATATTTATTTTAAATAAAATAAGTACTGTATTAACTACTACTACTGAAAAACGATCTGATTAGGAAGAAAACTGATATTAGTCTCATAATAAAGAATGCGTATAAGGGAATGTTTTAAAACCATCACTTGACATCATGCTTGATTTGAAATAAATCCCAATGGGATTTATTGAGCAGCTGTTGAACTTGACCTTGAACTTCAAATCTGTCCCAAGCTGAATGCTGAGAATCGTTAGTGTAAATGTACTGGAAAAGCGTGGAAATTTGAGAATGTTGTCGAAGTACGACTCCATAACCAATATAACATTTTGTTTTTTTTTTCTTTCTTCCCTTTTAATGATACAATCAAAAATCTTATTTTCAGAATTGGTTCCCCCGTGACCCTGAAAAGGAGTAAGCGGTTGAAGATGGATGGATGGATGGAGAAAACAAAATATGGGTATGAGGCCCTTGAAAAGTTCCCATTGGTTTGGTTCTGTAAATGTTCGTAATACGTGGTAACATTCTGGATCAAGAAACCTAAGAGTTCCTCAAGGGTTCTTGGATGATTAGCAGCACTAGCTCATTAGAACTGTTCTATGTGGAACGAGTCCATCCATCCATCTTCTACCTCTTACTCCTTTTCAGGGTCACGGGGGAACCTGGAGCCTATCCCAGGGAACATGGGGCACAAGGTGGGGTACACCCTGGACAGGGTGCCAGTCCATCGCAGGGTACAATCACATACACACTCACACACCCACTCATACACTACGGACACTTTAGACACGCCAATCAGCCTAACATGCATGTCTTTGGACTGGGGGAGGGACGTGGAATGTGGAAGGCGCCCTGTGGAACGAGTCTCTAAAAGAAAACCCCTGTCTGAAGGGCATTTTTGAGGTAAGCTCCTCCTCAGTAACAGCATAACCTACTGTTCTTTATATTTGAGTAATAATTATATTATATATGTTTGTGGTGTTCTAGTTTGGAAATTTCTGACCTCATGACGTACTGTAAACCAAATGACAGAAAAAACCCTCATGATTTTGAAAAATGAAATCGGAAAATCTGATAATCTGATCATAAGCACATAGAAGTGTGCAATGAATTTAATCGGAAAAGCTCCAAATTCACGTGTTTATTAGTGCTTAGATTAATTGAAGCATCTATGATGAAATGGATATGCAAAGTTATTTTCTAGACTATTTTCAGAGTTAAAAAAAAGGATTTAAGTAAGGCAGAATTTGATGAACGCACAGAGCTGAGGAATTTGAATCCACCAGTGAGTTTGGTAGTATATTGGCCTGTTATCACAATGTAGTATGTAGTATTGACATTTCCCATTTGCTGCCTGTTGGTTTTGTAACAGCGAGACTGCCAAATTAAGATCTGAGGGCGGTGAAATGTGTAAAATGAAAAATGTGTCAGTAATCACACTTCTAATTTCAGAAACCGAAGCAGAACAAAGACGGCCATGCCAATATGTGATTGAGAATCCTGTGACACAATTTGGACTGATTCAAATTCTCATTCTCCAGAACAGCGTTGTGTAATTGACTGAAGGCAGCAGAGACACACTAAGAAAAGCCGCTCTTTTTCTTTTCTCTCTTTCTTGATTTAACAAGACAGAAACATAGCTTGTCATGTTAGAGTGAAACCACAAAGCACACATCCTCTGTCCTGAGGACTCTCCTGTGGTGGAAAACCTAACAGCTTTACATTTGACTATTATATAGTGGCGAAACTGGAGACTTCTTCCATGAATGCAAAATAAACATCTCAGAGTCAACTTTATCAACAAATCTATTTGTACGTAAATCATCCACCATGCAAATCCCTGTGCAAGTTGCGACTATGGTCACAATACTAACCAACACTTTCTTTCCAATTGAGAAGTACACATACATGTGTCATTGTTTTTTCTGCTAAACTCTATTTTGAATCTCAAATTCAAGTTCAATTTCTGCTTTAATAAACTTCTCTCCGCTCCCTCGGTGTCACCAGTTGCTGCTGTTTTAAATCCGATCATTAATATAACGACTGTATCCTCATTGTGAAGCAATATTGGGATGATATTGAACACTCTGCATGAGTAACATCATTTACATTTACATTTATTCATTTAGCAGACGCTTTTATCCAAAGCGACTTACAAATGAGACACACTCACACACCAATGGTAGCAGAGCTGCATGCAAGGTGCTAGCTTGCCATCGGGGCAACTTAGGGTTCAGTGTCTTGCCCAAGGACACTTCGGCATGGGATCACCCGGGCCGGGATTCGAGCCACCAACCCTACGATTAGTGGATTAGTGGACAACCCGCTCTGCCGACTGAGACACAGCCGATATTTATTAGCATCCTTCACAAATTTTGGTGTATGTACAATGGTGATGAATGTTGAATTTGCGCATAAAAGCTGAATGGAAATGCAAGAACTTGACCTCAGTATGCATTGCCTCTTGTCTCAGGTGTACAGATGGGGTGGCTAAAGAAAGAATGTGATTAATTGGCCTTGCTCATTGGTGTGAATGTTGCTAATTGCTGCAATTAGCTCTACTGATATTAAATATGGACCTGTGAATTACATGTACTGTAATACTGTGATTACATGTACAGTAAAACACCCGAGGCAAGTTTTATGATGAATAAAACTGTGGCTCAGTCGGTAGAGCGGGTTGTCCACTAATCCGCTAATCGTAGGGTTGGCGGTTTGAATACCGGCCCGGGTGATCCCATGCCGAAGTGTCCTTGGGCAAGACACTGAACCCTAAGTTGCCCCCAATGGCAAGCTAGCACCTTGCATGCAGCTCTGCTACCATTGGTGTGTGAGTGTGCTCTCATTTGTAAGTCGCTTTGGATAAAAGCGTCTGATAAGTGTAAATGAATAAAACTCTGTCCAATTTTTAAGCAATTAGCTCTTACAAGCAAGAAAAAAATGAATACAAACAGTCTATTTAGAAATATGTTTTTAAAAGTTTATTTTTGATGAGAAGAATCTTGGCTCGGTCCTGGATGTTTAACAGTTCAGTTCACACATCCTTGTGTGAAGCCTATTTGTACTAGCATGAGGACTATTAGTACTAGCTTGTAGACTTTTAGTATTAGTACGAGGACTATTTTATTAGTGTGAGACTTATTTTTAGTAGTGTGAGGCCTATTTTTAATAGTACAAAGCCTGTTTGTACTATTGGTAAGCTATAACTTTAATAGTATACACTCTTGGCAAAAATATGAATTCTGAAACCCTAGAACTTTTTATTTAATCCCTTTGGTTTTATGAAAAACTCTGTAACTATCCAATAAACCCTCGATAAACCCTTTTTATTGTAAGAGTAAATGCATTTTACTTTTCCTGTATATCTTTATACAGGTATATTGATATAGTACCACACCCGTAATCCAGACAAACATGTTGTTTTTTTTCCACCACTGATTGAACAGAACCACAAACACTCACCGAAAGCCAGAGGGAGTGAATGATCAGAGCAACAGCGTGAGAGTTCACAGACAGGTTGATGAGAACTTCAGGGGATCCATTCCAAATGTTGTCCAAAAAAACATAGCCAGAGTTTTATCTTTTTTTTCTTTCTTTCTTTAAATAGAATAGGAAATTGTGTACTTGCGTTTCTCCAGTGCCGCACTGTGAGTGACCTCAATCTACTGGTCCTTGTGCAATATAAACAACTGCTCACACTCTCTGCATGATTCATATTCTGTATTTGTATCTGTACAGTGATATTATTATTATTATTATTATTATTATTTCTTTTTTGAATCTGTTTATTTAATTCTTGTATATGTCCCCACCATTTATCTGTAATGGACAAATTATTTTTGAAGACATGAAATGTTAATAAATAAGAACATTTTCAAAGAATTGTCATTTACCAGACAAAACAAACATATCTTCAAGAACGTGTCATCTGTCTTCAAGGAATTGCGTAATATTTATTGCAATGTGTCATTAATAAACAAAGATCCCAGTCCAATTTGAAAACATATTTTAATATATTTTGGCTGTAGAGAGAGTAGGGAATTTGGCAAGAATCGTGGCTTCTGCTCTGTTGGAGAAGAAGCTCAGATCGATGCAGGTCACTGATAGCCTGGTGAACTGACTGTTGTATTATCTCACCATGATGCTGCTATTTGTTTGCCCTTTTAGCTGCACTTTAGACACCATATTGTGCAGCACAGGAGGCTCCTAGCATATTGTTCTCTCCTCAGTCATATTATCCTCTACACAGCAGACTTCAGGTTCCATAAGTCAGCTTCCTACCCCAGCAACAAACACTCACGACTCAACGAGGGGAGTCTGAAGAGATCTGGCGTGTGCTGTGAAGAGAATCATCTTGGACTTCAGGAGGGGTAAAACACCACGTCCCATTCTGGGGACAGATGTACAGTCAGTGCAATCTAAACTTAGGGCAACATCAATAATTAATTTGGACCGATCACATAGAGTCTTCTCATTAAAACAGGCAACCGCAGCCTTCTGAAGAGGCTGGCTTCATTTGTTGTGGGAACAACTTCTACGAATTTAAAGGGGCTTTAAAATGTGCAATACCTTTATTTAACCACCAGGGACTTGTATGGTGGGTGCTCTTCATTAATGGATTAAAAATCACATGGATATGGTGAGGTTTTTCTGTTAGTGGACTTATTTAACGTTATTTTGGAAGGGTTTTTTGTTGTTACAATTACATTTATATAGCACGTTTCTAGACACTCAAAGCACTTGGGATGGGGGGAGGGGAAAGTCCTCAACCACCACTAGTGTGTAACATCCACCTGGATGATGCAACGGCAGCCATAGTGCACCAGAACTCCCACCACACACCAGCTATTAGTGGAGGCGAGAGATTGAGGTAACCAATTCAGTTAGGGAAGGTGGTAGAGAAGGGCCAAAGGGGAAATTTCACCAGGGTTATATCCCTACTCTGTTACAATAACTGTCCTGGGATTTTTGATGACCACAGAGAGTCAGAACCTCAGTTTAACATCTCATCCGGAAGTCGGTGCTGTTTTTACAGTATAGTGTCCTTGTCACTATACTGGGGCATGAACACCCACACAGACCACAGGGTGAGCGCACCCTCACTAATAACACTAATACCACTTCCAGCAGCAACCTTAGTTTTCCTTGTACCTTTATACCAGGAGGTCTCCTGTTCAGGTACTGGCCAAGCTCAACCCTGCTTAGCTTCAATGGGAAACGCGGCAAGAACTGCACAGCAATGCATGACGCTTTGCTTTGCATGTATTTAATGTCAGAAGTAAAACAGAACCTTTGCATTGTCTGTCTTCAGGTTGGACGATTTTGTGGTTTCTCTGTAAAATGACAAATTATTTAAAATATTTTTTTTTTATTAAAAAAAAGATTTTTTATAGTTAAAGTCAGACAAAATGAGGCTGAGTTATTAAATAACTGTTTGTAGCTGCTATAGCATAAGTGAAAAGAGAAACTTCATAGATATTCCATAATATTAAGTGTAAATATTAACGGATAAAAGTGTGACATCCTACTTTAATTAATTAAAAATAAAATTGTACTTGTTGGCTTAAATAAAATGCTTTGTGACATAATGTTACAGGAACATAATCAACTTTGGGCTGGTAAAAGTAACTATCATATCAGGCCACATCATACCACCTGGTCATTCATTTTTCAAGGGGTTTATTCCTTACATAACATTTGATCTTATTCACTTTATTGGTGATCTGACAGTATGAATTATTTTATGCTACTTAAATATCTTAAGTATATAAATAACTGAAATAAATAACCAGTGAACATGTTCTAAATAATCACATAGTATTTGATAATGCTTTTTTTTTATTAAGCTCATGTCCACTCACATCTGTGTAAAATATCACAACTTGCAACATTAAAATAACACTTTATCAACATGACATGTTCTTTTTATTGAGACTTTGACAAATATTTCAGACACATTCTTGAGTCTGCCTCCCTCCTGACCCAATGTTTAAAGCAGCACAGAGTAAAGAAAACATGTTTGTTCTTCCGGAAATAAAACTCCTGTCGTGCCCCGTCCAGAAACCGTAACATAACAGAGAGCAAAACAAAATTAAGGCCCCACGATAGATTGCACACTATAAAACACGAACAATTTACACAATAAGTAAATGAAGCTTTGTTCAGCTTGGGCGCTGATCCGAGTCTCCTGGGTGAAGCGAAAAGAAAAACAATGAAGAATGAATAATAACTGAAGATCAGCGCTGGTAGCATTGTATTGTCACCCATTGCAATTGTGTGATGTCATCAGTGTGCACCTCCTACTCCGATTTAATTTGTTAGTACATGTAGCCATATTGTGCAGGATGTATTGTCTTAATCACTTCTGCTTTTGTAATCTTTTTTTAAAAATTCACAAATCAGTGTCTTCGGAATGTCACAGTGCTGTTGAATGCTCGAATCTTATTGGTCAGAAAGTGTGCATGATTTTTGTATAACAGCACAGGTATTTCCAGCTGTAACACGAACGACAGATTAATACCAATGCCATCGTTCTGATCCCTCATTGTTTCTATAGTAACAGCTCATACGCAGGTACTTGTACGGCGGAAGCTCCATATAATCTAAGGCTAAAAATAAACAGATACAAAAAAACATGTCGTTGTTTAACAACGTAAAATGTTTAACCAGTGATAGTGTGCTAGAAGACATTTATTTAACATTTATGAAAGGAGTCTTTCTGTAAGGGCTTTGTAGCAGTGATGGTGCTTTGCATTGTTTATCAGTACAGGAAAGTCTTCAGCAGAGAGGAGTTTACACGTTTATTGGTAAAATGACTGTGGTTTTTTGAAAGAGCGAGAGAGAGCGAGAGAGAGCAAGAGATAGAGATAGAGAGAGAGAGGTAGGCTGACGAGGGGATAACTGTTTATCTCAGTTATCTTTATCTGCTATAACATAAGTGAGAATAGGAACTAACTTGTCTCTTAGACATTGCACAACATTAACTCTAAGTATAAACCATTTACAATGCATGTTGTTGTACACTGCAATCATGGCAAATCGCTGTGGGATAAGTGGAATAATACACTCCTGACTGTGCTGTTATATGAAAATAATGCATTTCGGAGGGGGGGGCTAATTCAAATCACAGGTTTGTGCCGGCTGTAGTTCAAATCACAGGTTTATTATTAATGCACTCTTTCTAATATATTATTGTTCCTATAGTAAGAGCTTTTTTTTTGTTTCTATAATTTCTATTGTATCAACATTAATTGCAACCAATTACAATTGTGTGTGGAGTTTGAATGTTTCATCCGGGTACTCTGGCTTCCTTCCCTAGTCCAGAGACATGCAAAGCTGTTTGGCATCTCTAAATTGTCCATAATGTTTGAACGGGTGTGTGAATGTGTCCTATAATGTATTGGCACCCTGTCCGGGGTATCCCCCACCTTGTGCCCAGAGTTCCCTGGGATAGACTCCAGGAGATAAATATTCCGAAAAGCGGCCGATAAGACTCCAGTGTAGGTGCGAACTCCTTTAATACTGTTTAAGAAGCATCTCAGGGAAATTCCTCAAGAAATCGGTCAAAAAAAATGCCAAGAATACATTTCTGGTAATTCTCGGTATTAACAGCGTCTACGTTGAAGATGCCAAAATATTAAATTATTTTTATTTATTGTGGATTTTTTTTTAATCACAACATAATTCTCACAGTTCCACTTGTGCTCTTGGGAGTTTTGCTGACTTTATTATTCTAAAATGTGGACAATAATAATAAATAAATAAAGAATGAATGTGTCTAAACTTTCGACTGGTAGTGTAATGGTAGTATAATGGTAGTATAATGTATATTGACAATATTAAAACTGTATAAATGCTCTGTATAAAGGGAGATTGTTGAGCTAGAGTAGCAAGTGCACTGTCAAGTAGGCTTCTGATTTTGGACTTTCTTGGATAACAATGACATAGTCGACACTAACACATGTAAATTTGAAAAAGCACGGGTAATTTTTCACCATGTTTTGTCCACACTAGTGAATTCAGTCTGTTCCCCAAAAGTGTTCCTTGCACAAAATGCAGAAACAATAGAAAAGAGTCTACTAGGTGTGGCAAATCCAATAATGTCCTCCATTTTGTTTTTGTATTTTAAACAGCACAGTCTGCTTATACACTATAGAAATCATTCAAACATGAAATTGGGATATTTCATACAGAAAACCGCATCGATCGGAGGTATTCCTGCAATTCCATCTTGGAGTTCTGAAGGTCACATGACAATCATGCATCAGTGTGAAAAACTGTGTTCACCACTGTAGTGGATGTAAAAACTTGCATCTTTTTAAAATTTAGCTGTGTTAGTGTGTAATTAAGTCATGAACTGCAATGATGAGCTACACAATGGCTTTCCTGTTAACCAATCTGGGAGTTTTCAAGATGTTCAGGAGTGGGAGGGTTAGGGATAGGGTGGCCAAATATGACGGAGGCGTCGCATAATTTATGTCCGTCTCTAAATTCAGTTAATCATTTTGTAATAAAATATTGTGATTACGGATGTTGCAACACTGACGCAGGAATCATGGGTCGGTCTGATACTCATCCTGCACATTTACCCATACACATTACTCATGCTCAGATACGAACATCTGATACTGTGTGATACTGTGTGATGTAAGTGTTAAATCCTTTAACACTTTTAGAGAGGGTGTTAATTCAACACTGGGGATTTTTCAGTGTAGTTCTCATGCTATTGAACAGAGGACACAGAATGACAGTGATCTGGATGTATTTCATGATTAATGATATAGTCAAATAAATAAATAAAAAAAAAATCAAGAGGAGGAACCCCAGCATTTTCTTACAATACAAGTAACCTGATTAAACATCGTTTCAACATGCCATTACAACAGTACCATTAATAGAGGGCGTGAGAATGGCCGACCTGAGCGTGCAGAGGAGTACAAGTGCACATGGTCTTTAAGAACAAGCACAAGGTATTGTGAATTACTCACACACAAAGGCATTTGTGAGCGTGGATCTGTGACGCTGGAGACATTATCGCACGTGAGAGCAGTTCAGTTTTGCGAGCACTGAGACGTGCATGCTTTCTTCTGTCAGGGTTTAAACTTAAGGACACATTCGCTGATTGATAGTATATATATATATATATATATATATATAAAGTGTGTGTGTGTG
>JAFFST010054280.1:19181-32212 GCA_022414735.1 Noturus placidus
AACCACAGTTATAGTAAGGGGGGCAATCATTTTTTCACACAGGGCCATGATGGTTTGGATTTTTTTTCACCTTTAATAATAAACACCTTCATTTACAAATTGCATTTTGTGTTTACTTGTGTTGTCCTTGACTATTGTTTAAATTGGTTTGATGTTCCGAAACACTTAAGTGTGACAAACATGCAAAGGAACAGGAAATGAGGAAGGGGGCAAACACTTTTTCACACCACTGTATATAAAAGACCTAAAGTCATTATTTCAGTTAGGGTAGTGAACACCAGATTTTTAAATCAACAGTCCATAAGAGGGCAAAACTAATTAATACAAACTAAACAGCACCATGTTATATTGTTTACTGCAAAGAACAAACCTGGCTGTTAACGTTTATTTTTAAACTAAAGTGCATAAAATTATCAAATGAAAAGATTTAACCTAGTTTCCAGTGTTCATTTTCACACTGTTTTTATTCATAGTTTTTGTCTTCTGCTGAAAATATCCTTTAAATTCAGTTAATATTATATTTACATAACAGTATGTCGTTATTCATGTCTATTCAAATCAGTGCTAGTGCTTGCTCCACATCTTAAATTGAAATGCTCAGTTTTTGTGCATTTTCTTTTATCTTCGATTTGACGAATATCCGAAGTTCGAATTTAAATTTGAAAGCCCAAGAGCAGTGAGAGGACCGAAGCAGCATGAATGGTTGGTGTCTTTCATTCTTATGTAAACAAACGTGCATAGCGGGCGATATCAAGGTCGGGAAAAATGATCGAGGTCATGTCCGTATATCGTACGATAAGTCGATAACGTAATTATCGTGACAGGCCTAGTCAGCCGTCCTTGTTAATGACCTTGTTAATGAGCTAGTAACACACTGCAGCAACCAATATAAACAGAGCTATGTAAAATGTTCCATGATGCCCCTGATTGCTCACTCAGTACATTACTCATTTCAGTACCAAAAAGCGTACTTGTACTCACTAGTAATGGATCCTTAATTGTGATAGTAGAAATTATGTTGATATGGAAAAGTAACATCAGCACATGCCTACACATAAGCTTCTAAAAGCTGTGTTAAATGGACGTCCATTTCACATTTTCATACACGATACAGTCAGGCCCCAAAAGTCTGAGTCAACACCAATCACTTTTTTGACTTCCATCAGTTACAAAGTTCCCTCAGCAAACACAATCCAGTTTTGTTTAATTATATTACTGAAGGATAATCTGGTTTGACAAATACAGTCCATTCACAGCTCACACCCACGGAGTCCTGTATCTGCTTTCTTTTTGTGCAGTGATGACTTGTTCGTACAGATGGGTGTGTTTTTATTCTGACAGGCTGCGACAGCTTAATGATGTTCCTGTAACTCACGTACAGAAAAAAACAACAACAAACACCAATTAGCATGCAGGAGAGTTGCTGTGAGGGGGAACAGGGTTAAGTACGCTTCTGTTCTTACGCTCTTCGTTCTCGGCTATAATAAAAGGCAAAGCAATCAATCAAGACAAGTATGAGTTAAAGATCAGACTTTCCTCAACTCTATTCATGTAAAAACGGCATAATCTCAAACAAGGACTGGAGGATGCTGGGTAAAAACGGGGCGAAAAACATGGTATTTGGTCGAAATTATTTGAATTTAGGAACAAATGAGTTTTTCATACACCATAAACGGATGAAAAGCATGACGTGTCAGTATTTTAGGAACATAACAGTTTATTGCACGTTTTCTTCACATATTATAACCCCAATTCCAAAAAAGTTGGGACACCGTGTAAAATGATTTGCAAATCTCATAAAACCATATGTTGCTCACAATAGAACATAGAAAGCATGCTTAAACTGAGGAAATGTACCGTTTTAAGAAAACAAAAAAGGTAATTTTGAATTTGATGGCCACAACATGTATCAAAAAAGTTGGGACGGGTCAACAAAAGGTTGGAAAAGTAAGTGTTACTGAAAAGAAACAGCTGGAGGAACATTTCGCAACTAATTAGGTTATTGGGAACAGGTCAGTAAAATGATTGTGTATAAAAAGAGTATCTTAGAGAGGCGGGGTCTTTCAGAACATGGGATGGAATCTGGATGGAAGCAGATGTTGCTGTAAAACCTGTATATACCGTTGAGCAGTGATGGTGCCTTTCCAGATGTGCAAGCTGCCCATTCCACGGGCACTAATGCAGCCCATACCATCAGCGATGCAGGATTTTGAACCGAGCTGATAAAAAGCTGGATGATGAGTTTATGAATATCTTTATTCTGAAATTGTTCAGCGCAGTTTTTTTTTTTTGCAGATTGGTGAATCTCTGCCCATCTTTACTTCTGAAAGATTCTGCCTCTCTGACATACTCTTTTTATAAATGGCACACTTATGTAGCGCTTTGATCCAAAGCGCTTTACACTGTGTCTCATTCATCCATTCACACACACACACTCACACCAATGGTAGCAGAGCTGCCATGCAAGGTGCTAACTTGCCATCGAGAGCAACTTGGGGTTCAGTGTCTTGCCCAAGGACACTTCGGCATGTGGAGTCATGTGGGCCGGGAATCGAACCTCCAACCCCACGATTAGTAGACAACCCGCTCTACCACCTGAGCCACAGCCACCCAATCATCTTACTGACCTGTTCCCAATTAACCTCCAGCTCTTTTTTTCAGTAGCACTTACTTTTCCAGCCTTTTTTTGTTGCCCCGTCTTAACTTTTTTGAGAAGTGTTGCAGCCATGAAATTCAAAATGACCTTATTTTTTTTCCTTAAAATGGTCCATCTCCTCAGTTTAAACATCTGCCATGTTTATTTATATTCTACTGTGAGTAACATATGGGTTTATTTACATTTCATTTCTTTACATTTGACACAGTGTCCCAACTTTTTTGGAATTAGGGTTGTACGATAAATATTCAATCAAATAAGACTGGGCCTTACTCAAGTCATATCATATTACAGGATAACTACAAGCACAGCTAGACTTAAATCAATGAATACAGTAAGTGCACTAACAAATAAAGAGTTAAACACGTGAATAGGGAGCTCATCATTTATCACACCAGCATCATTATACAAAATGATCTAACATTATCCTCTTTAGCCAAACTCTCTAATGTTGTACTGATTAGGTAATTAAGGAAGCCGAAATCTGTGATCATGATTAAAATCGGATATAAATTCAGCACAGCCTTATTAAAGGAAAGCAGCAGGGATGAGAACACAGAACACTTTAAGAGGTGGAACAACTGTGGTGAAGAAAAAAATGTATATGGACTCTGTCTGAACTTAAGGTACATGCTGAAATTTGACAACACATTTATAGATTTCATGCTCATACACTATACGTCTAAACATTTCTGGACACCTGACCATAACACTCACATATGCTTTTAGAACATCCCATTCCAGAGTTCGCTCTTATAATAGCCTCTACTCTTCTCAGAAGGCTTTGCACTAGATTTTGGAGCGTTGCTGTTGGGATTTGTGATCATTCAGCCACAAGAGCATTAGTGAGAACAGGCAGTGATGTGAATGAGGAGGAATGAGGTTCAGTCAGCATTCCAGTTCATCGCAAAGGTGTTCAGTGGGCTTGAAGTCAGGGCTCTGTGCAGGACCCTCGAGCTCTTCTACTCCAGCCTTGGCAAACCATATTTTCATGAACCTTGCTTTGTGTACAGGGGCATTGTCATTCTGGAACAGGTTTGGGGCCTCTTAGTTCCACTGAAAGGAAACAGCAGATTTACAGATTTATGTGCTTCCAACTTTGTGGCAACAGATTGAGGAAGAACCACATAATGGTGTGATGGTCAGGTGTCCACATAATTTATACCGTATAGTGTATTTCTCTCGGTTCATGTCTGTTCTTGAATAACAGCTTAACTGAGTAAGATCAACAAAAATGTCCTTGCCATTAATAATTACTAGACCACAGTGCTGCTGAATTCTCAATACTGTAGTGACAGTTTACACAGGGACCGATTTACATAGATGTTTATTTCTCATGATTCGGAAGAGTCTCCAGAACCAGCGCTGGAGATTCTCTGAAGGATCTAGACTTGTTGTAACATAAAGGATATCAGGAGTTAATATTAAATGTAACTATAATTGGATAACAACATTGCTCTTTAATTAGTAACAAATGAACCATAACGGTAGGCACAAATGGCTGTGGAGTGAGAGGAAGAATGCATTTCAGGACATGCGGTTATGGATAAATAATCAATGACAGAGGAATGTGATGCAGCCTGACGTAAAGCGGCCGCCCTATCATGTTTCATTCCTTATTTATAACTCAGTACTGAAGATGCAATGCGAACTGAATTGATCTCCATTATCCATATTATATCCATTTTTAGTGTAACCAAGCGTCAGCCAATTAGAGATGGTCTTGGGTGAAGCATCCATATTTCTAGTCATCCACTAGCCTTAGTGTTTGACAACTGATTCGATAAAAAAAAAGTCATTTCTGCTAACTCGTACTGTTGGACCTGACTCTATCTGTAAATTAAAAGCGTTTTACATATGAACCATGTGTCCTGCCATTTCAGGCAGCTGTGTGGAGGTTTATTTTACAGAACTTGCTGCTCAGCTGGATGTAATTATAAAGAAGAAGCTCATTATTATGGAAAATGCATCTGTATCTGACTGCCACATACTGTTTCAATTATCCATGAAAGGTCTCCTTTCATTATATACCTGTACATCACAAAAGCTTTTTTGCATTCTTACTTCCTTTGGCTGTTCAATACCAATTTTCTCAAAACTCCCCCTGATTAGCCCATGATGCTAAGCTAATAGTCACGGAGATGCATCCCATGCTGGACTACACTTCTGCAGTCGCTGCTTCACTTCATGTTAAAATTGTTAAAAATGGCTTGTGAGAGAGAGAGAGAGAGAGAGAGAGAGAGAGAGAATGACAGAGATCAATGTCAGTGTTTGGACTGGAGGTGTCCAGCTGATTGTTTTGGCCCTTGTGGACTCGGAGATTTATTTACACGACCTGAATGACAAGTACGATGGACAGGACGATGGTTGCCATGGAGATGCAGGACAGATACGCAGATGAGTGTCTGTCATTCTCGGATTGGTGAGAGTCGATGGAGCCATCCATGTTGGAGTCCAGAACGTTCTGTAAAGGAAAAGGAAAGACAAGCTTATGATGATGTGGAAAATTGCAGACGTAACTGTAACATGTGAACATATTATTAGTAATTAAGAGCTTAACAATAGTCACATCATAATATTGCATCGCTATCACAATATTATGTACTTGACCTCATCCTGACCTCAGACACTGAACTGTACACCCCCATTCTGACCCATGTAAAAAACAAAAACCGAAACAACTGTACAATATAAATGCTGTTTACAATCTTAAATACCATTTGTGTCTGTCATTTGCATTACCATGGTAACTTGCCCTTACACCTCATTGTGTCCTCTTTGAACATTACTGTTTAATTACTGATGCATTTCTCTATCTCATACAATACCTTTGCACATAATAATTTTTATATACAGGGCGCATGGTTACTTAGAGTTAGCATGTTCTCCTCACACTGCCAGTGTCGGGGGTTTGATTCCCGCCGATGCACTGTGTGTGCGGAGTTTGCATGTTCTCCCCGTGCTGCGGGGGTTTTCTCCGGGTACTCCGGTTTCCTCCCCCAGTCGAAAGACATGCATTGTACGCTGATTGGCATGTCCAAAGTTTCTGTAGTGTGTGAATGTGTATGTGATTATGCCCTGAGATGAAATACAAATAAGTGTGTGTGTGTGTGTGTACATACATACACACACACACACACACACTTATTTTTATTATATATATATATGTGTGTGTGTGTGTGTATGTGTGTGTGTGTGTGTGTGTATAATGCACTTTTGGTTACATGCTAACTGCATTTCTCTATTTGTACTCTGCACAGTGACAAAGGTGAATCTAATCTAATACCACATCATTGAGATTGTTCTAGAGTGCTATTTAGCTGCATTAGTTGAAAGCACTTGGAGGGGCATGGTATCGTGTGATGTTGTGGTAAACTGATATCATGCATAGCTTATACAAAAAACATCTTATTGTCTTAAGTTCTATAGTGGGCGTTTCCCAAATCAAGAAGCTGTTATTTAGGTCACAGATGTGTGACTTCAATTCTGTGAGCACTAAGATACGTGTGCGTCCTTCTGCCAGGGTTCACACTTTTCTTGTGACTCAAGTTATTTAAAGTAAAAGAGCCATGGCCAAAAGTAAAAAAAAAAAAAAAAAGAAAAGTTGTAAACTAATTTTAATCAATATTCTAATTAGTATTGAGTCATGTAAATGCCGCAATCCAATTACCCAATTCAGATTAAGACAATATCCTGATTCCCACCCCTGGAATATACCGATTTTAAATGGAAATGTGTTGCATGTCAAAAATGAATCAACGCATCACCTCAGCAGCATTTTAGCTGAGTATACTATTTTATTGTCATCAGGGCACTACTGCCTGAATAGACACCCAGCGATTAAACATCAGTCATGGATGGATAAGCTGACTGAATGCACTGGAACATTGAGCTATCTACTATTTAATATACTATACAGGGGCTGGGCTGAGTAACAGCATCATTATATCCTGTCTCCTGAGGGACCACCGCTAGCCCGTTTTACCAACTTTTTTTCCCCCTCAGTAACCACAAGACCATGTGACCATGTGTCGAGCCTCACTGGATTGTATAATCAGGATCATCCTCATCACCAACATCTCTGAGTCTGCAGAATTTTCAAGCAGTTCCTCCCTCCCTGCACATTCTAGTGTTCATGACTACAACAAATAACAACACTGTCATTGTCCTTATATCCAGCAGTGCCAAATGAACTAACTGGAAACGTTTCTTTATTTGATCATTAGATCTCATTTTAGCAGTACCTATGTACCTAATTTCAAGTTGAGTGCTGAATTATTTCGGAGATTATAATGTTAAATACAAGAGTGAAAGCCCAATATACTGTAAGTATGCAAGTACATATTATAAATACAGTTTACAGTTGTTTGCAGTTAAAGGAATATAATCAGTGGCAGGCTGGTGTGATGTGGCCTGAACCTCTGTTTAAAATTGTCTCATGGAAAAAAAAAGAACCCTTTGCAAGATCAGTAAATAAGGAGTTACAGCTGAAACTGGAGACTCCTTCCATACATGTTAAATAAATGTCTCTTCACAAGTAGTCAATTTTGATTCCCATTTATGTGGCAATTCTTACTATAGAGATGTATTAGTATTAATATGCACAGGACAAAAAATCATTAAGGCGGGTGATCTTGACAGTCTAGAAATGGACAGGGACAGATCTCTTCTCACTGCAGAACATCTACAACAGGAGAGTGTACAGATGGGCTAACAGTGTCCTCGGGGGTCTCTATCACCCCACCCACTCACTGGCCACACTTGTAACGTCTGGTAAATGGTACAGAGTCTGTAAGGGTAAATGTTACCCTTACACCGACACCGACACACACACACACACACACACACACACACACCAACAACCCTAGGTTATCAAAACAGCAAAGGGGAGGGGCAGTAAATCATTTTTAATTTTACGAACGCTTCAAGTGTGGTTAATTATTTGTCATGCTGTACGTGCAAATAGATGACTGCTTGAAGCCGTGGGCTGCGTCCCAAACCACGTACTTAACTACTATATAGTAACCGAAATACATGTATTTCTCTTACTATATTGTAGGTGAGTACGCGGTTTGGGACGCAGCTGTGCTCTTGTTTTCCGTCAAACGGTTGAGCGCTGCCGTGTGTGTATGTGTCCTGGGATGTTCAACAAGCACATATGGGTGTGATGGTCAGGTGTCGACAAATATTTGGGCATATAGTGTGGCTTTGCAATGCGTGCAATCTGGCAGCTGTGCACGGGACATAAAAGCTTGTGATACTCCTAGTAATACTAATGGGAGATGCCTTTGAGTTTTAGCCTGACCTAAACACTGCCTTAATCAGATCCAAATTAAAACTATATTTCTATCATATTTCTGTTCAAATCATTTATTGAGCCGCTGCTCCATACGGCTCACCCAGACTTCTCACTGTGCACTTCTCTGCTCACACTCTAAAAACGTACTTTCATTGCACGTGCTTTTCTTCAGTCTTAAACCATAAAAGAAGAACTTTTCTGGTATATCATACAGGCATTTTAATAAATTGCTACTTAAAGCGTCCCGTTTTGACTCGCAGCAGCGTGTGTCCAAGACTGTGTCCAAGCTTTACAGCCCATTTTATTAGTGCTTCCAGTGCATTCTTTTCAGAACGTACAAATCCTAGTAAATCTGATAAAAATTGTATTAGATGGTGGCTGTTGTCAAACTGTAGCCTACATTTCTCCATGTTTGTCTATTTAGGAAAAGCATCACTGTTTTGACGTTAGATTGCTTACTCCATCGCGGAATATAGAAGAACAAAGAAATGTCCCTTTTTCAGGAGACTGTATTTTAAAACTGATCAGATATGCATTAGAGATATTCATTGGAAAAAGTTTAAACAATGTTTTTTTATGCTTGTTCAATGAATCATAAATAATAATTGCGCATGCACTTGTGGAACAGTCCTTAAGACACTAAGCGCACTAAGTCCTTAAGAGCTGCTGTGACTGAGAGTCTGAAAGAGCTAAATATATACATCTTTGAGTGAAAACATGCCTGGTGTTTATATATCTGAATCTGTGGTGTTATTTCTTACTGCTGCCTAGACGCTCATACATCCTGAGCATAGGGAACAGACTTGTGGGATTCTTTTCATCACTACTGTATATATCGATCATCACTGAGATGCACAGGAGGGATATTATACTAAATATGACAGTTGTATTGCTGTAAGATCTAAAGAGACAGCCTGAGTCAGTCGTACAGGACATTGTCAAGTTCACAGTCATAGGAACTTATGATTGTTGTGTATTGCCCTCCAATCGCTCGACTCTTCACCCCAGCATTTGTGTTTCGCCCGAGCTCCCAACACACCCGAGGTAATCAAAGTTGTGCAGCTGGAAATGAGCTGAAATTCCCTGCGCTTGACGTCTTACCTCATCTGCACATTCGAAACTGCTGGAGGGAGAACAATTCTCTGCAGCGTCCTGGGAGACACAGACACAGGAAAATATGATTGCGGTAGATAAAAGCTCCACTAAACATCCATCAAAACCGTGTGTTATGAAAAGCGGATCTAAGAAACTGTTTCGATTTCATCGCCCATCCTTATTTGATCGTTAATATATTCTTCATTTTAGAATTTGTTATTGAAGACTGAGACAAATCGAATGCTTGGATGCGCGGGAAATCTCTGCACGGAATGGAAATCTATCTAACTGCAACAAACAAACGTCAACTGTTATAATCTCTTAATGATTAACGCTTAACTCGTAATTTCTGATCGCCGACTAGAAACCCAAAGGAAATGCCCCTCGACTCTCCTCAACCTCGAGTCCAGCAAGTGACATCAAATCAACATGGCTGCTCACAGCATCAACCATTAAAAAAAACACTTTTTTTTGTACCTTTAAATGAGTTAAATATAGAACATTTAATTCAATTCAATTCAAATTTATTTGTATAACACTTTTAACAATGAACATTGTCTCAAAGCAGCTTTACAGAAATATATAAACACAGGATTTTAAGTGTGTGAATTTATCCGTCAATATAATGAGCAGGCAACGGTGCTGAGGAAAAACTCCCTAAGATGATATGAGGAAGAGACGCTGAGAGGAACCAGACTCAGAAGGGAACCCGTCCTCATCTGGGTCACAATGTGTGTGAGATAGTGTGAGAGTAAGAGAAAGTTCATTATGGTTTTTCAATTCAATTCAATTCAATTTTATTTGTATAGCGCTTTTTACAAAAGACATTGTCTCAAAGCAGCTTTACAGGAATATAAACACAGTATACACACAGTAGAAGTGAGAAATTATCCCAACTGAGCAAGACACTGAGTGGCGACAATGGCAAGGAAAAACTCCCTAAGATGTTTAAGAGGAAGAAACCTAGAGAGGAACCAGACTCAGAAGGGAACCCATCCTCATCTGGGTAACAACAGACATTCTTAAAGAGATAATTATTGGTTTATATGTAATCTGTTTGGCTTTGAAAAGCCTTTGTCCCAGCAGTCTGGATTTGGAGTAGATGAGAGCTCCATCCAGGAGTAGGACCTCCGAGACCGATCATGCAGGTCCGGAGAGCAGGTTTTAACATGAAGTCTGTTTTGTTAAACTGTTATGAGAAGGTACGTATACATCACTCCTCACAGTTAGCAGGCTAGCTTTGTGCTAGCAAAAGAAGTAGGCATGTAGGCTATTCCACAATTTAGATACCATTTATGTCCCATTGATATCACATTTACAGATATGTGTGTAGAATAAAAGTAAAAGACATTTTAAACACAGTGTCCTTCATAGCAACGTTTCAA
This sequence comes from Noturus placidus, assembly GCA_022414735.1. Taxonomy (NCBI): domain Eukaryota; kingdom Metazoa; phylum Chordata; class Actinopteri; order Siluriformes; family Ictaluridae; genus Noturus; species Noturus placidus. The sequence continues at coordinate 29,617 of JAFFST010054280.1, forward strand.
AACCTACTAAATCGACAGCACTTCGTAACTACCCTGTTTCCACTCACACATGAATCATCCATAATAGGTTATGAAAAAATGTACTTTTCTGTTCATTCACTCAACCCTGTTTCCTGAATACTTTCACCCCATGAGATATTTGGACTATTCCACATATGAAGACCGAGAGAAGAAGAAAAGCAGGACCTCTCATTCTTGTTTCGTTATTTTTAATAATATTGTGTTCTTGACTAACGAGGCCACATTGAAAAGTGCAGTCCTTTTACCCAAATTATAGATTTAAAGTAAATTATTAATTAAAAAAAATCAACAATTACGTAAAGCATTATGACTTTAGCATGGATGCTAGCTAAGCACGTTTGCCTGGAAAAAAAAAAAAAAAAAAACTCCGTTTCACATTTAAGAGCAAAATGCCACCACTGTCAGCAAAGGAACCTTGTAAACATGTGGCTGTTGCCTGAGATCGATTAACGTTTTTTTAAAGGATAAATCAATTACATTCAATGTGTGTTTTTTTTCTTCATGATATCAGAGTTTGTGGAAAATCAGTGTTTTCATACCTAGCATATTCTTAATTGGATCGTTGCCAAGTTTGACGGCTTGACACCATCAGGCTTTGACTACATGTCTATAGAAATCGTGTACAACAGAAATGTCGAGTTTTATTAAAGCCGTAATCACACACACCTGCCTCTCAGAGTCAATGAATCAGGTGCGTTACATTAGCATTGTGTAAATCATTAAACACTTATCAGAGGGAATATAATTAGTACAGCGAGGATATTTTTCGCCTGTATATTCAATTAGTGTGAAAAGAAATCGCCGCCCACCAAGGGAACGTTCTGGAGAAGAAAAAAAAACTTGTTAAATGAGATGTCAGTCAACATGTTGTGTTAGATGTTGGCAAATTTAACTTACAATAGAAAAAAACTGAAATGTTAAAAATCCCATATTGTGGTTGCACAGCTGTTAACATTATGAGAACTTTGTTGCTAGGCAACCAACTGAGGCGAATTCAGTAACTAATAGTGTGTCAAGCTATCAGGTTGCCATTAAGTCTATTTTGCAAACAAATTAAACGCACAGTGATGGCGGAAATGAGACGAAAGCATTTCGAATGTCAACTTTTCTCTCAGATGTGTTGGGAAATCGCTAAAAAAAAGACTCTGTATGGATACAATTACTGTACTTAGCACTTATCATTGACCTCTAACACACAGACATTCTGCCACGTTGAGAGACTTAGTATGTAGTACGTTTACACTGGCAGCAGTAATCTAATTATTGACCTTATTCTGAATAAGATAATATTCTGATTAAGGTGTTTACATGAGTCGCTTTTAGAATATTCCTTTCATGTTCCCGTTTTACATGTTATAGAACATAGAGCGATTAACCGCACACGTCATTACATCCCCACGTCACGCTGTCTGACTTTCCCTCCCACGTATCAACATACAGTTCATCTTTGTTGTGGTACCGTATACAGTTTTGGGTGTTTCATTTTTAATTTTATGAACGCTTCAAGTGTGGTTAATTATTTGTCATGCTGTACGTGCAAATAGATGACTGCTTGAAGCCGTGGGCTGTGTCCCAAACCACGTACTTACCTACTATATAGTAACCGAAATACATGTATTTCTCCTACTATATTGTAAGTAAGTACGTGGTTTGGGATGCAGCTGTACTCTTGTTTGCCGTCAAAAGGATGAGCGCTGCCGTGTGTGTACGTGTCCTGTCTCAAAATGCGGTGAAAACTCTCACACGACGTTAATAGTGTGATTAAGGTGTGTACATGTCTGTGATGCACGTCGATAATGCCACTAAAACAGGAATACTCCACATGTCTTCATTCGATTTGTGTTTACTTCGAGTATGACTTTAATGGGATTAAAGTCATCAATAATCACTGTTTACATGCTTGTGTAATCAGAGTATCGTCTTAATCGGGTTAATATCGGATTATTTTTGTCCATGTAAACGTACTGAGTGAGAGAAATATGCTACAAGCTACATAAAACATAGTGAAGTGCTACATGCTGACATGAAAATGATTAATATAAAAGGCTGAGAAATATCAAGGTTTAATTATTTTTTTTCCTGGAGAACAAATCACATTTCTACTCCTCTAAAGGTTAGAAAAAAAAGCCATTTATGTAATTCTGCATGTGGTGGAATTCAGCTTCATAGTGCAGCAGAAAATTTTGTATCTATTAACTACATACTGGAAATGACTTTTCCTCTTTTTCATGCGGACTATTATTTTTATAGCTTCATCATTCACTTATGATGATGATCCTGTACCCATTTCCTTTGCAGAATGACATGCGGCCACATGGGAGAACCGGGAGGAACATGATGTTTTCATAATATTTAAAATACATTCATGTTTGCGCATTAAAATCCATTTTCAGACAGGTAACGGGGAAAGAGGCGCTCATGAATAAGGCAGATACTGGAAATGTAGTCATCAATATTCGGTTTAAAGTATCCCTACAATACCGGTGTGGTGTTACAGTATCGTTTTCCTGCTGTTCCCTTCAAAGATTAACATCAGACCACTTTCAACTCACAATAAAACTGTACTATATATATA
>JAFFST010054280.1:32254-67174 GCA_022414735.1 Noturus placidus
GTGTATATATATATATATATATATATATATATATATATATGTGTATATGTGTGTGTTTATGTATGTGTGTGTATATATATATATATATATATATATATATATATATACACACACACACACACAATGTATATATGTATATATATGTGTGTGTATATGTGATGATTACACTGCCATGAAAAGTGTGAGTGCGATAGTGTGCGTGTTCAGTCAATGTGGGAAGCAAACAAAACACACTCAGAGAGAAGACTTAGTTCCTCCGTGTGCCATTAAAAGAGATACAAATGAAACTTGCCATGTATCACATTTTGTACATATTTCTTTAGCTTTTTAAATGATTATTTCTGATCTTCATATCAGAAATGGTTTTAAAATACATTGCGTCTGTGTCTGTAATAACTGCTGTATATTTTCCTCCTCAAATCCAATAACTGTATAGCCTATAGCGTTATAGATTTAACAAGCGAATATGTCTGTAAGTTGATTGATCTAAAGCGAACACCAGTGTATATACAGTTTGATTTATTTAAAGGGTAAAAGTGCCTGTTGATTTGATGTTAAGGAGACCATCCTGAGTTCCCAAGTAGGACGTTCTTTGCGTTTGCCTGGTCAGAGGTCAGAGCTTTTGTTTTTCTTATTAACTTTCATCGGCTTTAGGAAACAATAAAATTGCATGTATTCTCTCAGATTATATATGAAAAGATCTGTAGAAATCAACAAACTGTAATGCAGGAAGTATTCACGACTGCAATCATGGCTTCGGTAATATTCACTGAGGGAAATGATTGACGTAAGTTTAGCATACATGTCCTCCTTGTACATTATACTCCCATAATTATCACCAAAAACATGGCAGACACACCTGGCCATGCTGAGTTTAATGTTGGATATCATCATAATATCGTAAACTGTGATAAGAAGTTGGGCAATTACTGTGCTGAAAACAGAATACTGGCACACACCCAAGCAGAAACGAATAAATATCCGACACTCAGATCCTCAGTGTGTGATGGAGAGGAAACAAAGCCACACATCTGTGCTGAAGGACATTAAAAATGCCAATAAATTACTTTCCATGCCGAGATTGCTTGAGAAAGGAGCATATGTTTGAGTTTATTGCAATCTGGTGCCAGTCTAGATAAAATAAATAAATAAATAAATAAATAAATAAAAATAGAAAAAAAAACATTTCTGTCATAATAACCTGGTCCCAAATGCTTGATCAGAAGTGGAAGGGAACAAAGTCATCACAGTCTCTGAAGTGAATTTCTGAAGTGAGTCACTTTATGAAGGATTCTGAATCAACCGTAGAAAATAATTCTCTAAGCAGCATGCAGTCCATCCATCCATCTTCAACCGCGTACTCCTTTTCAGGGTCACGGGGGAACCTGGAGCCTATCCCAGGGAGCATCGGGCACAAGGCGGGGTACACCCTGGACAGGTTGCCAGTCCATCGCAGGGCACAATCACATACACACTCACACACACAGTCATACACTACGGACACTTTAGACACGCCAATCAGCCTAACATGCATGTCTTTGGACTGGGGGAGGAAGCCGGAGTACCCGGAGGAAACCCCCGACACACGGGGAGAACACACATGGCCCTGGCCGGACTCGAACCCTGGACCCTGGAGGTGTGTGGCGGATGTGCTAACTACTAAGCCATCGTGCATGCAGTATAATGTATAAATTCACTCTATAATTGTTTTATAATTGAGAACATTTATAGTGGTTAATCACATTATCGCTTCTAATTACTTTGTGTTTGTGTTTAAGCTAAAATTTGGTAAAGATACAATTCTTAAAGAACTGTCCACGTGCCGCTTGCCTGGGATTAATGGGGAATAATGTACACTCCAAAAAACAAAAAAAACAAAAACGGGATGTTTTAAAGACGATGAAAGTGAAAAATATCTTGAACGTGGGCTAATTGATGTAATATTTCATATTAACAGATGATTGTAAATCAAATATATAAAAATCCTGTTTTTAGATGCTTTTACTCATTGTTGAATGGCATTTTCTAATTATATTGGCAGATTTTTTTTTATTCTTTCTGGAAATGAATGCTTCAAATAAGAAAAAATGATCTGCCAGGTGAAGAAGACCGATCGGAGCTTGAAATTAGCTATAGAAATCATTTAGCTATAGAAATCTGACTATATTTACACTTGTTAAGTTTCTATGCAGTGCTAGGAATGAAGAAAACGTGTTAATTGTATTCAAAAAGTGGCAGTAAAAAGTGTTCGAGAAGTGTTATTAAAGTTTTAATATTAACAGCCCTAATTTATTAATCTCCTAGATGCGGTGGTTAGAACCTGTGGTGAGGTACTTTAGGCAGGTGAGAACACATCAGGTGAGGTGCGAGGTGGTCTGACTGCTTCAGAGTCAACTTAAGTGCGGTTTAATTGCAGTGAGACAGAGATTTGACCTTTAAAGTACCCCAAACACTCTATTTTTCGATGTGAGCTGCTAAACTGGGGTGGAGGTACAAACTGAGCTGAAGGACATACAGTAGCTGTAGTGCTGATGAAATACCATTTGTTCTGTGATTCCTACTGTACATGCACCAAATCTGGTTTATATATTACTCTATTGCTGTATGAAAAAGTTTTACATGTAGATTTTCAGCTCTACAAGTCATTTCCCCTCTTTTTGGTTCGTATAATTATGTGCATCCTGAAACCAAACCAAATAGCAAATAAACCAGAAGTTTCAAATTCGCTCTGATTCAGACTCTTGAAAACTATTAAGTGTACTAGAATCCTAGAGTTTAAGTCCCCGTGAAGTGCATAATATTAATCGATGTGTTGACATGATTTCCACTGAAACAGGAAGTCAGGGTGGCTGAAAAATATCGAGTGGCTCCTCCTCCTTTTTAAATAACCAATTGTGTTTAGCTTACCTCACAGCCTGGAACATTACAACTGTTGCTTGGTGGTACACTTCAGATACTAGAGAGCATTTGATTGGACAGAAAATTTGATGAGCAGCTGAAATGCAGAGTGATGTCATCGAAATTGTTGATTCGTATCGGCGTCCGACAGATACTGTGCGTTTTGAATGCATACATCTTCTAAATGCAAAATTTGTCATTGTTTTGGAGTGCACTAGCATATTTATAACCTTAAGGTTAACATGTTCATACTAAAAGTCCCAAAATTATTGACTTCATGGGGACTTTAAAAGGTGCGAGAGAGAGAGCGAGAGAGAGAGCGAGAGAGAGCGAGAGCGAGAGAGTGCAAGTGCGCGACAGAGAGAGAGAGAGAGAGAGAGAGAGCAAGAGAGAGCGAGTGCGTGACAGAGAGAGAGAGAGAGAGAGAGAGAGAGAGAGAGAGATCTAAAAAAAGCTCATCTAATGGGACCTCTGATCTACAATGCCCGAGAACGAGGCTGTAGAAATCGGGCACGTTAGTCAACTTTGGATCTTTATTTCTGGCTAAAATGACACCTCAGACTCTATCAAAGAGTGCATTGTGTTTTCAATCGATTATTCCCCAGTTCTGAGATTTTGTTTATTCAACCGATCAAATGTTTGGGAAACCTGGAAGCCTGACCGTCATGGCCGACCTCGGTGCACCCTACTGCCTCAACCCATGCTCGTGAACCAGTACTTCGCAGCAGCTCATACTACCGGTGCTATTTTGAAGCCGTTATGACATCAATATGCTTATACATTTTTTTACGTAGTGTGTACACCGCCAGCAGTCTGTTCTTCACATACTGGCATAGGTTATTGTTTCCTGTTCTGGACACCATACTGGTCGCATTATGACAGAACAAATTGTATAATAATAGACAACTGTACAAGTGCACACGCTCCATTTGAACTCTACGGGTGGAATCTAATCCAGGCATAGAATTGTGGGCTACGGGCTCCCTAGCAGGAGCTCACATCCGACTTTACCCTTACTAGATTAGTAATGCTGCCTGTTGCTCAAAAAGCGGTTCACTGAACCACTCCACTCCCTCTGAAACAGCATCACGCAGTTCTGTTCAGCCATTAATGTGACGTCCTGGAGGGGTGCCTTTTCAGAAGGAATGTAGTGGTTCAGAAAATAATGAGGTAAAGACCGTTCCTGTACTGTTTGAATGAATGGCATCAAGAATTTGACAAAAAGTCAAAAAACATGAGCTTCAGATAGATTTCAGCATCATTCTCACAGAGAGGAACACTGGATCGGTGGTCAGCGTGTGTGTGTGTGTGTGTGTGTGTGTGTGTGTGTGTGTGTGTGTAAGGGTGCGTTTGACGTACCTTAAGATTAGCGCACGTGGAGAAAACGCACGTGCTCTCGACCTGTTTGACGTCGTTGTTGATGATGTCGGGTTTAGTTATAATGGCAGGATGAAGGTTGGGTTTTTCAGATGGGACGATGGAATGAGATTCGGTGAACGGAAGGAAACCAGCGTCCGCTCCGTAACCAAACGCCTGGATTGCGTTTCCTACAAGCACACGCAACAGAGAGACGGTACTAGACAGAGAATTTTGAACACAGAGTTTGAAAGTTGAGCCTAATGTGAGACGTGACTATTTTTTTCTTTCTCATTAGTGTGTTATTAAGCGAGGCTGCATGTCATCTTAAAGCCACTCACTTAGACATGCGTTCTCTCGGAAGTCACGCAGAAAAGCTTCACATTCTGTCTCCTGGTTACCGCTGCCACGGCAACTGCACCATGGCGATATGGTGATGTTGGCGTGGTTGGCATCCACATAGTTTGGGGTCACATCTGATCCTGTTGGGGTCACAATAGTTGTGTGCATCATCAGACATCACTTTAGCTGATCTTCACACACATTCTCCTTCTATAGAAAATATGCTATTATTATCCATCCATCCATCCATCCATCCATCCATCCATCTTCAACCGCTTACACGGAGGAACCTGGAGCGTATCCCAGGGAGCATCGGGCACAAGGCGGGGTACACCCTGGAGCCAGTCCATCGCAGGGCACAATCACACACACTCACTCACACATTCATACACTACGGACCCTTTAGAAACGCCCATCAGCCTAACATGCATGTCTTTGGACTGGGGGAGGAAACCGGAGTACCCGGAGGAAACCCCCGACACTATTCTTCTTCTTCTTCTTCTTCTTCTTCTTCTTCTTCTTCTTATTATTATTATTATTATTATTATTATTATTATTATTATTATTATTATTCCACAGCTGTTAAATGAGCAATTCTGATTGGTCAGTAGGTGTTGATAAATTCTCCCTAACAGCAACACCGGCAGTATCCCATGTTAATATTTATGCGCTCGTTCTAATTCATCATTGTTTTTATAATAACTATATAATTCACAGAAGTGGATTAGGTGAGCAGTTGTTTATATGGGGACATTTTCTGTCCGGAGATGTTTATTTAGCATGTATGAAAGGAGTCTCCAGTGTCAGCACTTCATAACAGTCAGAGATATGGGAAGTCTACAGGAAATGACAGGACATTTATAATGCAATTGATACAGCTTTACTTGTTGCTACTAAATAGTTTACAGCCCATGGTCTGTGTATATATTGTTCTGTGTATTTATTGTCCGTCACTCGTCTCATCGTGTTGTGTATTTGCACTTTATGTGGTCTGGCGTGCTGTTATGCATTGCACAATGGTCTTGGAGAAACAACGGTTCCAATGTATACAAGCTATATAGAAGAATGACGATAAAAACCCACTTGGCTCGATAAGAGGGACTACAGGAATGTGCTTCGTTATATGTAACTATAAACATAACTAACTATACAGCAAATCGCTGTGGTATAAAAAGGACTAAACTACTTCAGCATGTGCTGGTCCTGGAAAATAAAATCAACATCAGGGGGGTTACAATTACTCTTCTTTGCACAGAGCTAGATCAGACCATCCTTTCATTGATTATTTTCCTAAAACAGCATGGTATCTTTCTTTCTTCTTTTTTTTTCTTTACAAAATAAAAGTTTTTAGACAGATGTTTGACAGGTTAAAGTATTTGTTCTATTTTCATTTGGCAAAATTTTCAGCCAGTAGAAATCTAAATGATTTGAAAACTGCCCCTTTACATAAAACATAAGCATGGTGTACACGAATAAGACCTAGTGTCGTGTATGTGAAGTCTCTCTTTCTTTTTCAAAACAGAATTTAGATGAATTGCCTTTACATTTATTCAGCTTGTTTATCCATTTAAATCTGCTCGCTTTGTGGATCTTGTGCACAGCTTTTACATTTCAGTTAATATTCAGCTTAGATGTATCTACATGGTGAGGATGTGCATCTAATCACTTACCTATAAGCCCAACGTAGGACACGAGACAGCCATGGTAGTTGTCATTAGGACAGCTCGTTATCGAGTGCGTAGTCGTCTGGCAGTTCATGTGGAAGTCTGCCAATCTGGATCTAATCCAAAAAAGAACCAGTAGACAGATAAATAAATGTCAACATTTCTGAGGAACACGTTTGAGTAAATAGGAGCAGGATTAAGATAAATCCGCATTCCTCTGTGGCTCAATATAAGCATAACATCTGTCTCCAATAAATCATCATCCAATGCAATTTTGCAGATCATGAATTATATTACAGAAATGATGTCTCTCTCTCTGTCTCTCTGTGTCTCTCTCTCTCTCTCTCTCTCTCTCTCTCTGTTGGCACAGTTATATTTTATCTACAGCACCGATTTCAAACATTTAATCATACACCTTCATAATAAAATGTTATTAAGTTTATGAGAAACATTTCAGTTGAGTGAGAGGCGCGCTGTGGCTTAGTGGTTAGCACGTCTGCCTCACACCTCCAGGGTTCGGGGTTCGAGTCCCGCCAGGGCAGTGTGTGTGGAGTTTGCATGTTCTCCCCGTGTGTCGGGGGTTTCCTCCGGGTACTCCGGTTTCCTCCCCCAGTCCAAAGACATGCATGGTAGGCTGATTGGCGTCTTGGGTGTCTGATTGTGCCCTGCGATGGACTGGCACCCTGTCCAAGGTGTACCCCGCCTTGTGCCCGATGCTCCCTGGGATAGGCTCCAGGTTTCCCGTGTCCCTGATAAAGGAGTAAGCGGTAGAGGATGGATGGATTTCAGTTGAGTTTGTGCAATATTTATTTATTATAGATGTCTCACATCTGTCTTTGCTGATCTTGTAGTGATGCAAAAAATCAACCAGAGATGAGGTTCTCATTTTCACTGTCACCAGACCGTTTCCTGTTTAACTGCATGTGAATTTTTACTTGTCCCAGCAATATGCTTTGAATTTTTATATACGTAATCATTCTGTTCATTTACAATACGAACATTTATAGTTTTTTTTTATTAATCCCAGAATTGTTATAAAAAGCGACAATGTTAGAATGATATCAAATTTTAAATATATTAAGGTTCCACAGACTTATCAGCACTAGAGAAATTCACTGATATTATCTCTTTAATTCAGAATGCAGAATGCATTCAAAAGTTCATTCATGAACACAATGCTATGTTTAAATAACCTCTAAGGGCGCTAATATTTTGCAGCACTTTTGTTGCTAAAGCTACATAACTTAGAAAGTATAAGCACTGAAGGTGTGGAGGCACACTATTGTTGTACTTCTTCTTGCTATGGCAGATCATACACACTGATTGGGGAGGGTCTAAGGAATATTCTGTGCTGCCAACTCTAGCACCACCACTGGGTCAAATTTGGGTCAACTTTGGGACTAATTTGGAAGAATGTTTATGTCATAACTTTTGAACCACGTGTCCAGAATTTAAACGCTAGGCATCCTTTGACCGAGACAAGTTTAACGCACCACATGTTTCCGCCTAATGACATTTTCCGCCATCTTGGAATTTGTCAAAAACTCTTTTTTCACTATTCTTCCTATAAATTTTGTCCAATCATCACCAACTTTGGCGCAAAAGCCTCACAAAAGTTATAATTATAATTTTTTTATTATTCCAAATGGTTTGCCCGTAATGGGCCAACAAATCTGATGGAAATGCCACCAAACAGGAAGTGAGGCTGTATCTCAGCAATGACTGTGCGTACTGATACAAAACTTGGTAGGCATTCTCAGGACCATGACCTGAGGCTATGCAACAAATCTTGTGACAGCACCAACTACCGGTGAAAAGTTACAATAACATGCTAAACATGCATTTTTTGCAACTCCTCCAAATGTTGTCCAATCTTCACCACATTTGCCTCACATCATCTTGAGACCAGTCTAACCAAAAGTTCTTAAAGGAACTCTGATATTCAAAACTGTTCACCTATAACAGTGTGAAACTAATGTGTGAAACTACAAATCATTCCTGAATCCCTTTGCCTATTAGTATTTATCTGCTTTCCTGTGATTGCTTATGTAACAATTGTAGTGCATTTATGAATGTGCAGCTCACAGAGTCTGGGTGCTTAGCCCCTGACAATGCTGCTTCCAGCTTTAATAAGATTTATAAAACTAAATAACTTTTTGTCTGCTTATCCATCCATCCATCCATCCATCCATCCATCCATCCATCCATCCATCCATCCATCCATCCATCCATCTTCTATACCGCTTATCCTTCATTCAGGGTCACGGGGGAACCTGGACCCTATCCCAGGGAGCATCGGGCACAAGGCGGGGTACACCCTGGCCAGGGTGCCAATCCATCACAGGGCACAATCACATACACACTCACACAGCCATTCACACACTATGGACACTTTGGACACGTCTCTTGTCTGGTTATTTTCAGATGATAAAACAATATTGGGGGCGCACGGTGGCTTAGTGGTTAGCACGTCCGCCTCACACCTCCAGGGTCCAGGGCTCGAGTCCCGCCAGGGCCCTGTGTGTGCGGAGTTTGCATGTTCTCCCCGTGTGTCGGGGGTTTCCTCCGGGTACTCCGGTTTCCTCCCCCAGTCCAAAGACATGCATGTTAGGCTGATTGGCGTGTCTAAAGTGTCCGTAGTGTATGAATGTGTGTGTGAGTGTGTATGTGATTGTGCCCTGTGATAGGCTCCAGGTTCCCCGTGACCCAGAAAAGGAGTAAGTGATTGAAGATGGATGGATGGGTGGATAAAACAATATTGGATATTAACAGGATTTAACTTGTTTTCTGGATGTTCCACAACATTAAATGTAACTAGAAACAGATAAAAAGTTGATGTATCATTACTTAATAAGTAAAAGAAAAGTAAGTATTGAGAAACTACTGTGGTATAAAAGGGATAAAACAGTTATCAACTTCAGGGTATGACTCCACTTCATGTGAGTTGATTATTTTCCTATAACAGCATGCCCTATTGCATTTTATTCTGTGATTTAGATTGAACCAAATGAAAATCAGAGCCCAACATAACCAAGACAATAAGTGTCAATAATATCGTACCCAAGATTCTGAAGCTTGTGGCCAGAAAAGTGTACAGAAATCGCAGAATACTCCATGGCCTATGAGTATAGCATCTCAGACTAAGACTAGCTGGTTATACACATAACAGTAATAATAATATTTTGAAAAAGTTCCTGTTTGTTGTATTGAGACACACGTGTGTGCCTGCGTGCGTGTGCGTGTGTGTGTGTGTGTGTGTGTGTGTGTAGGGCTGAAATGTTTCTCTTCCACCTGATAATAAGGTCATCCTTATTTCTCGGCCATACTGAGATGAAAATGCATGACGTATTTGACTTTGCACTTCATATTTCTGATAAGAGTGGCACCAACATGCCATCAAAAAAATCCTTCTATTACAGAACAAATGGTGGCCCTGAATGTCGCTGCTTTCTGAAGGCTTTCTGGATTATTACTTTGTGCTTTTCATGCAGCTGATGCGTGGCAGACTGATCAGAGAAATGCACTGCTAATTTCACTGAAGTGACTGGAACATATTCAAGTACTGTGCACACTCAAACCTCATCTATGGCTGAGTTTGGAGTGCTGTATTGGATAGTCCAGTATTCGTTCCATCTTGCCTATGTGACTGTGAATAAACATCTGAAAGTCAGAGTCTGCTACCAAGAACTTTTTATTTATTTATTTTCTCAGTCAACAAATGCTAATAAAAAGCTGTATCTGTTAGTCCAGCTAAAATGGGGTGTGGCTTCTGTATCTGTCAGTAAAGTTAATGAGGCCTGGCTTCTGTATCTGGCAGTCTCTGTAAAGGAGGTGTGGCTTCTGTATCTGTCAGTCCCTGTAAAGGAGGTGTGGCTTCTGTATATTTCAGTCTCAGTAAAGGAGGTGTGGCTTCTGTATCCGTCAGTCCCAGTGAAGGGGATGTGGCTTCTGTCCGTCAGTCCCAGTAATTGAGATGTGGCTTCTGTATTTGTCAGTCCCTGTAAAGGAGGTGTGGCTTCTGTGTCTGTCAGTCCCTATGAAGGAGGCGGGGCTTCTGTATCTTTCAGTCCCAGTAAAGGAGATGTGGCTTCTGTGTCTGTCAGTCCCAGTAAAAGAGGTGTGGTTTCTGTATCTGTCAGTCTGTCAGTATGAAGGAAGTGTGGCTTCTGTATCTTTCAGTCCCAGTGAAGGGGGTGTGGCTTCTGTGTCTGTCAGTCCCAGTAAAGGAAGTGTGGCTTCTGTATATGTCAGTCCCTATGAAGGAGGTGTGGCTTCTGTATCTTTCAGTCCCAATAAAGGAGGCGTGGCTTCTGTATCCATCAGTCCCAGTGAAGGGGGTGTGCCTTCTGGGTGTCGGTCCCAGTGAAGGAGGTGTGTTTTCTGTCCGTCAGTCCCAGTAAATGAGATGTGGTTTCTGCATCTGTCAGTCCCACAAAAGGCAACGAGGGCTTTAATTCAAAACGAGCAATTTTTTCACTCAATGCTGAATCTGAATCACACTTTAATGTATCAAAACATCTCCAAATTCTATTGTATTAAATCCTTGGATGCTTAAACTGTAGTACACTTTGGACATTATTGCAGCAGTGCTGCAGATCACTCAGCCCTCGTAATATTACACACACTGCAGATCTGGGCTTTGATTGCTGTTTTAATAACCCAAGGATGAGCATGGTGAGCGTATTAACATGCACAAACAAACAAGTAAGCCAAAACCTTCCTAATTATGTTTGATTACAAACCTGGGGACCATTAATGATTACACGATATGAACGTATGGCTTGGGGCGTTTGATTATACATTTGGCATAGTAAGTTGGAATGGGAGTAAGAATTGTAATAAGGAAATCCTGCAGGTCATTATAAAGGCCATAATGCAATATGTAAATGTCTTAATTAAGAAATGCCAAAGCAGAATGGCTGATTTACCAGAATGGTTAATGACCTGATGACCCTGTTAACAGTAGCAAAAGAGTATGTTTTGTGTTAACTCATCATTAATAACTCCTCTTTGTCTGTCTATTTTTCAGCTAGATATCTTTATTTCCACCTGTCAATCTATCTGTCTATATATCAGTGTAGTCAATCAATCATTCGGGTCAGTACTACATGTGGTGGAAACACCAGTCAGGCAGATAGATAGTAAGAGGACGCACTCCGTCTCTCTTCCTCACCAATGTTAACAGTTCTGCTCGTTCGACTTTCCTTCAGCGTGATTTAGCTCTCGGCATTTATCCTGTAACTAATGTGCTGGATCTGTGTTCATTTGTTTCAGGAATATACCAACAGGCTTCAGAGGAGTGAGATAACAAATGGCTTTAATAGCAGTTTTGCTCTCGGCCGTATCCTGTGCTTTGTTCCTGCTCACATCACTGCTAAATTAATGAAGCAACGTTATGCTGTTTTTCTAATTTTTTTGCCCCCCCTCTCAGATGTGCTCTGTGCAGGGTCCTAAGCACTCAGGATGTCTGAAGGGAAGGTCAGAATGAGTTCAGAAATGAACCTGATCCTGTTGATCCTCTGCTTATTTATTATTCTTTATTTGTGGGTCCTAACACAGTCTGAGAAAAGTGCCTTATTGGACGTTTTAAATCTAGTCTAGATCTATCTATCTGTCCGTCTGTCTATCTATCTACATATAGTCTATCATCTTAGTCTTTTTAACTCTCTAAATTTTTTTTTTTAGCTTTTAGACTGCCTACCTAGATAATATAAGGTAATTAATACATAAGGGAGCATGCTGGAATAAGAAATTAATCAATGACTGGGTGGTGTGATGCACCCTAACACAAAGGGTGACAATAGTGATGTTACTGCTGAGTTACCAGCCTGAAGTTGATTCTTTTCCTATAACAGCACACCCAGACGTGTTTTACTCCTCTTATACCACAGCAATTTGCCAAAGCTAGAAATGGTTATTACATTTACATTTACATTTATTCATTTAGCAGACGCTTTTATTAGAGAACATGTGCTTTCATATAAGTATCCATTTATGGTAATGTTTAATGTTGTGGAACCTCCGAGAAAAAAAGAGTTTGTTCCTGTTATCGCTTACATTATACAGTAGCAGCTAACCACCAGCCTCTCTTTTTGTTTGTAGGACCAAAAAGAAACTGCAAAGTGCAAAGTCCTCATCCTGAAAACTCTGACAAATACAAAGCACTGACGCTCCAGACACCTTCCATAGTGCTACATAAACAGCCATCCACCACATACAGTACAGTGCTGTGAAGAAGTATTTGTATCAAGATTTATTTCTTTATTTCTTTATTTTATTGAAGCAAAAATGTTATCCAGAACCTATCACCAACGTAAAAAAAAACAACAACTAGTTGCCCTGTTAAACTTAAAATCTAGTTGTGCCCCCCTTAACTGCAACCAAACTTCTTTCACTAACGTCTAGGACTAGGATTTGCTGCTATGCTTTGGATCATTGTCATGCTGCATAATCCAGTTTGAGTTCCAATTTACTGACTGAAGACTTTAGGATTTTCTGGTAGAGAGCAAAATTCATGTTTCCTGCAATTATTGCATGTTACCGAGGCCCTGAAGGAGCAAAGCATGCCCACACCATCGCACTACCACCACCATGCTTGACCGTAGGTATGATGATCTTGTGGAATTTTGTGTTTGGTTTACACCAGGTGAACGGGACCACGGTCTTCTAAACAGTTCCATTTTAGACTCATCAATCCACAGAACATTCTCCCAAAAGGTTTGAGGATCATCAAGGTGTGTTTTGGAAAAATTCAGACGAGCCTTAATGTTCTCCTTGGTTAGCAGAAAAGGAAATCAGCAGATGGAAGCATGAAGTTCTCTAAACTCTCCTGGTAGACGCTGCATCGTCTCTCGACTTGAGAAAACACAGTGGACCGACACCAGCAGATGACATGCCACCTCAAATCATCACTGACTGTGGAAATTTCACACTGGACTTCAAGCAATATGAATTCTGTTCCTCTCCTCTCTTCCTCCAGACTCTGGGACCTTGATTTCCAAATGAAACGCAACATTGACTTCAATCTTCCCCGTGATTGTGGTTGTGTACTGAACATAGACTGAGAGATTAGAGGCTCAGGAAACCTTTGCAGGAGTTTATTAGCTGATGAGAGCTTTTCTCAGGTCGACATGTCTGTATTATAAATCCATCCATCCATCCATCCATCCATCCATCCATCCATCTTCTACCGCTTACTCCTTCTCTGGGTCACGGCTGTATTATAAATTCTTTATTCTAATATTTTGAGATACTGGATTATTGATTTCTGTAAGCTGTGAGCCGTAATCATCCAGATTAAAACAAACAAAAACAAAAGGCTTGAAATATTTCACTTCATGTGTAATGAATCTAGAATATATGAAAGTTCGACTTTTTGAATTTAACTACCGACAAAAACAACACTTTTCCACGATATTCTAATTTCTGAGATGAATCCTAAAGTTCAACACGAAAGCACTGAACAAAAGTCCTGATTCTATTCAGCGGTCCGCTCACTGTGTTTCTAACACACCTCTCTCTAATACCTTATAAAGACTCCACTGAACTGTTCTTCACCATTGTAATTCCAGTATCGTGTTTTTATTGACTGAAAGCAATGGAGATGATAACACACAGAATATTACTGCAGGAGTCAATATCAGGTGTTAGGCAACGTGTCATGACAGATTCATCATGGTTTTAAATAATGCATTTTTTAAATATTGAACAACTGTGCAGAATTCATTTTGTTTGTGTGTCTGGTCTCAGATTTTTGGATGTGACTGTAATGCTCTCATCCGTCAGCAGGGTTTCGGCCCACTTTATCTTTCCTAATTGGAGTGCAGTAGCTTTGGGTATTGGAGCAGATGGTGCCCATCGTGTCCTGGCATGGTATCAGTGGACATGTCCTCACACAATAGAGGAGTTACAGTCTAGGGGGAAAAAAGGAGACCAGGGCCAAAAATTTGAAGCACTTTGAAGATGGAACATAGCTAGTGTTTAAAACTTAGGAAAAAAAAAAGGTGTTTAGCACCTCCAGCACACACACACACACACACACACACACACACACACGAAACATGGCAGCATTACATTTGATAACTAACTAGTTTGTGCTTCAATTAAATATAAAGGAGCGATTTATTGCAAAATAAATAAAGAATAAAACACTTGGTGGTATACTGTGATATGAAAATAATCAATGACTGGGTGGTGTGATGTGGTCTGACATGAAGCCGTTACCACCCCATAGTTCATTGCTTGACTCTAACTGCATGTCTTAAAGTAATTCCCTTTAACTCGTCTTATACAATAGAAATTTGACAACAATTGCCATTTTTATTCATTAATGTATGACACATTGTGTATTTTACCCATTTATAGTTGGTGCAATTTTCATAAAAAAACTCACTAGACTTCTTTGAATTACTAAATAGGACTTTACAAGTATTATCTTTAAGACTCACAGCTTCTTCCTTCATGTTGTGGTCCCCATGGTGCCAAGTACCAAGTGTTCATGTTTGTCTTTGTTTCTGTCTTGGTACTGTCTCTGGACCCTGTCTTGTCATTTGAGTATTAACTAAGCTTGTTGTTTTGTCTGTGAAACTTTGCGGAGTCTTATCGTGCTTTGTTTACTTAAGCCTTTCTTTCTGATCTCTGCCTGTTTATTTGATTTATGTTTATGTTGAGACTGTCTCACTGTGTTTTGACTCCAGGTTGTACCTCTTAATAAATCTAACACCGAGTAAACCAGATCTCACTGCATGTCAGAACTGTCTTGAAAATTGAATACTTGAAACGATGGACTCCTTCCTATAGTGAACTGCACTGCTTTTTGTTAATCCTGAATTATATTTAACGATAAATGGATATAAAAAAGATACTGATTATTTTTCTGTAACGGTATTATTATTATTATTATTATTATTATTATTATTATTATTTTTAGCTCCTGTAGAACATCTAACATCAAAACGCGTGTGCGTGCTTCTTTTAATTCCCTGACATGGTTCACCAAAGCAACAGGATTAAGCAACAAAGATCTGCAGGTTCTAAAATCTTTGCTGTTTTTCCACCACACTCTTCTATAATCCCTCAAATGTGATGAGAATGCGATATGACAGCGGCTTATCTGACAAAAAAAAAAAAACCTGAGGATTCTCAGCCACGCTTCGACCTCCAGCTTTTTAACCCGGAGTCCAGTTCAAAGGAATGTCATGCCTCATAGATCTCACTACACCCCGACGCCACAACGTTAAGACACAAGTGTACTGAATTTAAAAGCGGGAAAGAATCACATCACGTCAAATGAATCAAAGCTTGGTCTCCCTCAAGAGTAAACGGCTAAATGGTCTCCCTTAAGGCTTAATAAAACTATATCTGTTTTCTAGCTTGATCAAAAATGCTGCACTGTTAATGTCAAAGGCGTGGATAAAAAGTGTGCTTAGGTATGACATCCAAAAATGCAGCATGAGAAATCAATGCCTGCTGCTTCAAATGATGTGTCCTTAAAAAAACCCCAACAAAACGTTGTCTGATGTTTTCAGGCATTACATTCAAAATGCCGTTTTTCGTCTGAATGTGCAATTTGCTGAGATTGTTTTTCTGCTTTAAATCCCTCATAGAAACAACCTTAAAAAAATTAATCGGCATCTCTATGCCAGAATATCACACAAGCTACACAGCTATTTTGCTTTTGTGAGTCCTTTTCTTGTCTTTCAGATCAAAAGTATAATGAATTCCTAGTATGACTGTCCAACCTGAGATCAGTGCATGAGGAGAGAAAATTGCTTGAATAAATGTCTACCTTACAGACTTCTTATTTTCATTCCTGAGTTTCTTATTCTCTTTTTTAAGGTGTCTGACTACCTACAGTAGTGTTCTACTTTCTTCTTCTACAGCATACAAATACATTCTACACAATTGTGTTCTTCAACTGTGTGGCAACCGTTTGGGGAAGAACCACATATGGGTGTGATGGTCAAGTGTCCACAAACCTATGGCCAGTGTATGTCAAATTAGCATTAGATGCATTAGATTAGTATGCAGGGCTTACTATTCATTATTAAGTAATACAGTGACAGAAAAAAATCATAAACAAAACTAGACCACACCCCACACATTTCTTTCACCTCAGATTTTGTTTCCCACCCACCAGCCAATTCTCCCCTATAATTCTACAAGTACCAGCCAGAGAGAGAGACATGTGAAGCGAGCCAAACGCATCATTTTGAACTGCTGCTCATACTGCACATCCTCCGAAAACACTCAGAGCATGGCCCTACTGTATCTACCCTCTTCCACGTACATAAGCCACAATTGGCTAGATAATTATATAAATTACTTGTTTAAAACAATGTTTATTTTCTATTTTTGAGCTCACATAAAAAAAATACAAATAAATAAAATGGTGAGACCCAAAACACACAGCATGTTCGGTTCACTTCGTGCAGTTGGGTTGATTCAGTGTTGACTCGCTATCTCTGTAATGGAGCCATGATAGAGTTCACTTAGAAGCGGACCGTTAGCAAGACATTCACGTGGCTGTTTTGGTCCGCACTTGAGTGTGTCTGCTGTGTTCTCACCTGCCAAAAGAAGCGCAACGAGGGGAAAAACACACAAGGGTTCCATTTAAACAGCCTAGACGTAATTACAGAATTTGCAATTATAGCATCCTTGTTGGCTTAATTTAGTTCCCTTGTTCCCTGGTTTACTATATGCCTAGTACCCTAGTGGCATTTTCTTCCCCTTACTTCACTTTTTATTGTCTAGATTCCAAATTATACAGTATTTTAGTCTCCTTGATTTGGTTTATTGATTCCTTACGTTCCTAGATCCTACTTTCCTTCTTGCTTATTTCGCTGATTCCCGAACTTACTGATTATACAGCTTTCTAGCTTACTAATGAAATTGCTTCCTAGATTCCTTGTTCCCTACTTCTCTGATTACTTCATCATTTATTCTGTCTGTTTACTAGCATTGTTGTCTGGTTTAATAGATCATGAGCATTTGTTTTTATTTCTCCAAGCTGTGCATGTATCCTGTTTCCGGCCACCGTCTTCCTGTTTTGGATTTGCCCTTTACAATTGGTTTCCATGGACTTTTATTGGAATGATTTTTTTTTTTAAATCCACAGTGTGTGCTGCTGCAACTCTGTATGTGTGTGTTGGATGTCCTCCAGTTTAAAGGTGATTTTGCAGACTGAGACATGGGGTTTAACTTTATACTGACCTTCGCCTACTATAAATCCCACACTATGAGGACAAATCGTCTTCTCTCTCTCTCTCTCTCTCTCTCTCTCTCTCTCTCTCTCTCTCTATCTCTCTCTCTCTTGGTAACATTAGAAAATCAGCGATACAGACCCATGTAAATACAAATGTTTTGCTAATTGTGCGGTAATTCCAAACAGTGTCGTGTGCTTCCATCAGGTATCTCACGTTACAAGACAACGTCATCAAAGGAGCAACTGAGAAAAACACATACAGTCCGAAATAAAGAATTGTGTGTCACAATGGTATATCAATTATGTACGCTTTAGGCAGCAATGCTAGTCAGCTAGTTAAGATGTTAGCAGCCACACTGTCTGTGTTTACATGCAAATATTACCGCCAGTCAGTTTACTCTAATCTCCATCTACAAAAAAATACTGCAACCCAAAAAACAAGGGTCAGTCCTGCATTTGGGTCGGGTCGACTCAGGCTCAAATTTCTCAGTGTTCTCAGAGAAGCAGACCGAGACCGCCTTGCTCAGACGCTCTTGGAGCGAGAGAGCGGTTGCTGTGTTCTGACCTGCACAAATCAAACAGACTAAACACTGCTTGTA
Organism: Noturus placidus; assembly: GCA_022414735.1. Classification (NCBI taxonomy): domain Eukaryota; kingdom Metazoa; phylum Chordata; class Actinopteri; order Siluriformes; family Ictaluridae; genus Noturus; species Noturus placidus. The sequence continues at coordinate 50,317 of JAFFST010054280.1, forward strand.
CTGCTGCAAGCTACTCTCCAGGAATGCTTCCTCCTGCATGGTGTGCTGCTCAGACTGACATTCTTAATTTATTACATTTTTTTAAAATAACATCATAAATGACTAAAGTGATATTTGGTATTTGGAAGCTGCTAGTGGTCGATATTGAAGAATCACTGCTGACTCTGAAATGAATCGTTTGGTTGACACAAAGCCGATTGATTTTCTTATTAGCTCACCGGATCCGGCTAATTAACATTCTCCACTCAATTTAACAGCTATTCTGAGTGTTGCTAATCGCCTGTGAGGATTAAATGAGTTTGTGCAATATCAATCATCGATTTGTGCCAAGAGGAACTCTATGGGAGCGATACAGGATGATCGGCTGCACTGTTGAGGTATTGCTTAAAGGATTACATGTTTAAAGGAACACAGTATTTGCTACTTCCTTTCACTGAAAAAAATGTTGTACACATATTTTGTTGCATTGGTTTATAACAAACTGTAAATACGGTATTGTGTTGATGTCATTTGACAAAGTAGAGAACACTGTTTTGTCGTTGTTTAGATTACAGCTTGTTCATACTGGTCTATTTTTACATTCCTAGCCCGTTCTATATCATGATCCTTGGCCTTTACGTGTCTATCAGTCCATACCTGCAGAGTGCATCTGATCGACAGATCCTCCGGAGCTCGAGGCAGTTCGGTTTCGCCTTTTCCTCAAAAGAGCAGGTGGGTACGATGGTCTGGCGTCGTCGCTCAGCACATGCTTTGTCCCTGCATGAGCAGAAGAGCAGTGGGTAGCTAAGATCGTTCTGCACACGTTCAAAGAACTGGCGCAGCGCCCGGTGGCAGCGTTTACGGCTGCACGGCTCGGAGAGTGTGATGGGCACAGAGCGGCTACACGCGGTGACGTAGGCCGAACGCTGACGCTTACACACCGCATTCAGGTTACACGCCTTTGTAGCATCCAGGCATGGATTACATGAATTCATAGACTCGGGACACACGGTGCCCTTAGACGAGGCCGAGTCCATGGCTGCAGAGATAGACAGAGGGAGAAAGAGGAAGGGAGGGAGAAACGATTCAATCATATATCATATTTGTTTTTACATTATCAGTGGAACTATTTTGTAATGAAGTTGTGTTGACATTCAATAATGCTGTAAATGTAATATATAAATTCATTATTTCTCATATAAACACATGCATTGTTAACTCGAAAACATTCAATGGCAGTGGAGAAATTATTTTCTACGATGCATTGATACTTGCAAAAAAAAAAAAATATATATATATATTTATATTTTTTTTCATCCATGTGGTTAACTACATATCCATGCAATAATTCAATACATTTTCATTTATTTCATCTTCAAGTACTGCTTTTTACTGGATGGGCTCCAGTAGACTGGTGTTCTGGATGCATGATGGGATGGCAATCACGCCATACACACACTTCACCTACCAACTGGACAATCAGGAAGAAACACTTACATACAGTAAACCAAGCTTGGACCGTCGTGTTGTGAGGAAACAAAACTACCTACAGCACCATCCCTAACCCAACTGGGTTCTAACAAGGTCAAATGCTTCTTAATTGTGTATAAATATAGACGCATTCATTCCTTCATCTTCAGTAATGACTTTTTCTCAGTCAGTTTCATGGCGGAACCAGAGAATATCCTGGAAACACTGGGTGTGAAGTTGGACTACAACTTGAACGGGACACCGGGATATTTTAGGGATGTGAGAGGAAACTAGAGAACCCTAAGGAAACCCAAGCATACCCAGAGAGAATATGCAAAACATCAAAAAAATAACCCGAGTCCAGGACCAAAACGAAGGATCGTGGAGTTGTGAGGTTACCCAATGTGTCACTGTGCCACTCTAATCAGAAACAGATTACCCATAATTGACCATTAATGAATACAAAAGGTCTGGCCTTGAGCATAATGGATATCATTTAAATTTCAGTCAGTTAGCGAGACTTTTTGAGAAACTTTTATAGACCAAGCTCAAAAGAGCAATGGGAACACAGTTCTTTATATGAATGGAGGCAGTAGAGTCAATATCATCCATTGGAAGGTGATTTGCTGCTTTTTTTTTTTTAATATATAATGGAATTGGAAACCCATGAACACCTCTATTATTGGCCTACAGCCTTTTGAAAAGTTCTTCCAGAGCTAGCGGAACATTAACAGAGTTATAAGTTCTGGAGACAACCTGACATTAGTACATGAAACAATATCATCTGTTATGCATCTACATAACAACCATGGCGATCTGTTCTTTAAACACAATTTAATGCCACGGTTATTCAGAATTGAAAGGTGGCATAGTGGCAAAGTGTGTAGCAAGACCAACTCACAACTCCAGGGTCCCTGGGTCAATTCTAAGTTTGGGTTTCTGTCTGTGAAGAGTTTTGCATGTTCTCCCTATGTGCCTGTAGGGATTCTTCAGGTACTCCTGTTTCCTTGCACCTCTCAAAAACATCTAAACATCTAAAAGTGTGAATGTGTGTGCACGGTGACCTGCAATACACACCATCCAGGGTATATTCCTGCCTCATGCCCAGTGCTCCGGATCCGCTGCAACCCTGACTAGAATAACATGCTTGAGTTATGGTGCACTGACTTAAGACATCCCAAGCATTTTCTGTCAGAGATCTAGAGAGCTGCTGGTGGGAAATATTTTCTCCGGGACATTATATCATTTTTGGTGGAACGTGCACAGCACAATGGGAGTAATGCGGAGACCTTTAGTAACAAAATTGGCAAATCCAAAAATCCAAGAATATTTAGGGAAAGTTAAACAAAAAGAAGTGACTTCAAAAAGAAGCAATACCATAGGAGTAACAGCAAAAGACAGTAACAAACCACTTAGTAACTATGATTGACTGATAAAAGTGCAAGATTTCACAAGTAAATGCTAAGGTATATATATACAATGACGGTTAATGAGGCGGAAGCATGGTCATAAATAAGTGGTTTCCATGGAGACAACATGTACAACCCCAATTCTGAAAAAGTTGGGATAGTATAGAAAATGTTAATAAAAACAAAGAGGAGTGATTTGTAAATGTACTTTGACTTGTATTTAATGTACACATTAGATGTTTTACCTAATCAACTGCATTTTTTTTTGAAGATATTAACGTTTACTTTTAAATTGATGCACGCAACATGTTCCAAAAAAGTTGGGACGGGGCAATTTAGGACTAATAGCAATGTGACAAGTTGAAATAAGAAGGTGATGTGAAACAGGTGAGGCAATCATCTAATCATGGTATATAAAGAGCCTCCAAAAAAGGCTTAGTCCTTCAAGGATGGATCGAGGCTCAAAAATCCGCCAACAGTTTGAGAAGAACATTCCGCAAAGACAAATCGGTAGGATTTTGGGCGCTTAACGTTCTACAGTGCACAATATACAGTATTTAAAAGATTCAAGGAATCTCGGTGCGTAAAGGGCGAGGCCGAAAACCACTTCTGAGTGCACGTGATCTCCGATCCCTCAGACGTCACTGTCTTACAAATGAGTCTGTAATGGATATCCTGTATTATGCAAAGCAGAAGCCATAGACTAACACTGTCCCGAGGCACCGCTGACTTCTCTGGGCTCGCTCTCATCTGTGATGGACAGTAGCACAGTGGAATCGTGTTTTGTGGTCCAACGAGCATTTCAAATAGTTTTTGCACAAAACAGCCGTCGTGTTTATATATAACACGTATATATATGTGTGTGTGTGTGTGTGTGTATATGTGTATATATATATATATATATATATGTATGTTTGCTGCTCTGAAAGTAAAGGGGCTGAATAATTTTGCTCACCCAATTTTTCAGTTTTTTATTTGTTGAAAAAGTTTGAAATCTCCAATAAATTCCGTTCCACTTCATGATTGTGTCGTACAATATAAAACTACAATATACAGTTCCCTTGTTTAGACTTGATGACTGCAGCTTGAAACAGTACGTTCTCAATAAAGCCTCTTGCTGAATATATACCCGCGTCTTCAAGTCTTCACTTCTGAGTTTCCAACACTACCTTCTTCCACATACATGAGCTCACAGATGCCCCTGATTGGCTGGAGTGTGATTGACTGGGAAGAGACAGTATACCATCCAACCCACCCAGAGAGCACAGCGCACTTGGACTCTCGTCCTCAGATGGCTTTGGCATTGTCAGGATTCAAACTTGAGATTTCTGGACAATGCTTTTTCATTGCACCATGCAGAAACCCAAACGGGGGGAAAAAAATGTATTTTGGATTTTGAACCTGTTTGCCTGGGGAACTGAAAGCTGGGGCATGATATGACAAATGATGGCACTAAAATGTCTTCCAGTGTTTTCCTTTTTGCTAATTGCTGCCCAGTGAGGCAGGTACCTTTTGAAGAATGTGGCTAAGGAATGGAGTTCACAAGTGCAACAGAACAGCCAGATTTCTAGCATTCATACATCACAAGTTAGTTTTGAGAAATGAGTTATTAGTGCGTAATTATACGGTGTGTGGGAAGAATATGCCTAAAGCCTTGCAGTGAATCTTCTATGTATGTCGCCTCAGAGTTAAACCTGTCACATGTTCTGACCTTTTCAGTTGCTCAGATAACAACTTGCCCGCACTCTAATTGCATTTTTCCTAAAAGCCTCGCCTTTGTTCTCTGAAGCAGCTTTAATTAGTTTTCGCCCAATGTGAAATGTTGGATAAGCGACTTTCTGTAGTCCCGAGTTGAAACTGCTGATGTAATTCATTTAGACGAAAAGGTGCGCTTCTCTACCGATTCTGCTGCAGAACATCATGTTTATTCAGGCTGTGCTTTGAATCTGAAATACAGCAGCCCGCAGGTAAAGCGCACCTTTTTTCATATTAATGTCATAAATCGAGTTCTACTTATTGTGTTTCTCCTCTGTGATTTGTGGAGTAAATCACCTATGTTGTATTTTCACTTGAGTTGTTTTTGTTTTGTTTTGTTCGAGCACATTGCCTCGGGTTCAGACACATAAAATCTAATCGGATCTGATCGGAGTGGCCCTGTCCCGCTTTCTTCCTCTTCCTACCTTACTACACACTGAGAGAGCCTTCACACCAAATCAGGATGAGGCCGCATTTTGGCTGATGCTTGTCGAGGCTCTGATGTAATCTAAATCTCATAGGCTTGTTATACAAGGCTTTAACCTACTGTCAGTATTTCTCTTCCTTTATCTCATTCTCTGTCTCATTTGCCCTTCTTTCTTCTATTCCGTGCACAACATTTACTATTCTATTCTCTCCATTCTAGACTCTCTCTCGTTCACACACACACACACACACACATTATTATTTCTTGTATTATCTGTTTCTTTTGTATTTCCATCTGTTCTTTCATCTCCCTTTTCCTATCATTTGTTTTCTTCCTACCTTTGTGATTGATATTTCTGTTTGTATGTGTGTTTGTTTGTTTCTTTCTTTCTTTCTGTGGCATACTTTAACTATGAGTTATTTTCTCATTTAATTTCTTCTATTCTTATTTCTATTATTGTGCCTTGGTCATTTGTTCATTTAGTTGTTTTCTTTCTCTCTTTCTTTCTTCCTTTTTTCTTATTTTCTTTCATCGTTTCCATTGATTATTCTCTGTTTATTATTTTTTTTCTTTTATTATTTCTACACATTTGTGGATCTCTATTTGGTCTGATATTCCTTTAATTCTTATTTTATCTCAACCTTGGCATCGAAACAAACCCACACATATGTACACACACACACACATACACAGCTGAAAGGGACATGTTTGCGATGCTGTGGGACTCTGCAGGTCTGATAAATATTCCGTGTGTATGCGTGTGCGATGGCCAATTATCACGGCAGCGAAGTGAGCTTGTTACGGTGCTGACAGGAGGGGGTCTCTCCATATCTCAGTATCTTCCATCCCTCCGGCGATTCACCGCATGTTTTATTTAAGCACAGGGAATCAAATGAGGGCTTCAAAACAGAATCGCACAGAGACAGAGTCTTTCGTAAGGTCACGTTAGCAGAAAGTGGAGCCTTGTTTAAAGCAGCGTGAAGCTCAGTGCCAAGTCCTTCGAAATCCCGACACACTCAGAGTGGTGAGAGACACAAACACTGCCTCGTTTCATCTCTGAGAGGAGAGAATCAAGGAAGAAATGACTGCAGGGCCCATTCACATCAAAGTCCAGGAATCTGTTTTGGAAGAATACATATCTGGTTTGGTTCCTTAAAAGCAACATGCTATGAAGAATCTGTCATACAAATGGGTCCGAAGGACTGAGTACATTACCATTTTTATTTTCATCAGCTATCAAACACACATTACTCCTCTACAGATGCAAAAACGGGTGACATGGTGTTTGTTAAAGCACCTTTGTGAAGAGCACCTACGAGAAATATTTTCGCTCACTGATTGAATGACTGTCTGAATGAAGGACTGACTGAATGAAGGACTGACTGAATGAAGAACTCACTGAATGGTTGACTGAATGACTGAATGAAGGACTGAATGAATGAAGGACTCACTGAATGGTTGAATGAATGACTGACTGAATGACTGACTGAATGAAGGACTGAATGAATGAAGGACTCACTGAATGGTTGAATGAATGACTGAATGAATGACTGACTGAATGACTGAATGAAGGACTGACTAAATGAAGAACTCACTGAATGGTTGAATGAATGACTGACTGAATGAAGGACTGAATGAATGACTGACTGAATGACTGACTGAATGATTGAATGAAGGACTGACTGAATGAAGAACTCACTGAATGGTTGAATGAATGACTGACTGAATGACTGAATGAATGACTGAATGAATGAAGGACTCACTGAATGGTTGAATGAATGACTGACTGAATGACTGAATGAAGGACTAACTGAATGAAGAACTCACTGAATGGTTAAATGAATGACTGACATGAATGAATGAATGAATGACTGAATGAATGAAGGACTCACTGAATGGTTGAATGAATGACTGAATGAAGGACTGAATGAATGAAGGACTCACTGAATGGTTGAATGAATGACTGAATGAATGACTGAATGACTGAATGAATGACTGAATGAATGAATGAAGGACTCACTGAATGGTTGAATGAATGACTGACTGAATGACTGACTGAATGAATGAAGGACTCACTGAATGAATGACTGACTGAATGACTGAATGACTGACTGAATGACTGACTGAATGACTGAATGAAGGACTGACTGAATGAAGAACTCACTGAATGGTTAAATGAATGACTGACTGAATGAATGACTGAATGAAGGACTGAATGAATGAAGGACTCACTGAATGGTTGAATGAATGACTGACTGAATGACTGACTGAATGACTGAGTGAATGACTGAATGAAGGACTGACTGAATGAAGAACTCACTGAATGGTTGAATGAATGACTGACTGAATGACTGAAAGAACTGACTGAGGCCCTGTTTACACCAGAGCGTTTTCGTTTTAAAACGGTGTTTTCAAATGGAAACAATCCTCGTCCACACTGGTGTTTCCATCGTGTTTCAGAAGAGATCTCCCTCCACACAACATGACCGAAAATGCACATCACATAACCATTCACGTGCACTGGAATGCACATACAAGTGTAAGCAGGAAGTTGGTCGCTAGTCCAAACCGGCATTCCATGTAGAGCTTACACCGCTTGAAATGACATTTCAAGAAGACCCAATCAGGGGGCGAATGTGGGCGACGCCACGCCTTAGTTTTCAAAAATCTTCGTTTTGGTCTGTCTACAGTGAAATGTGAGCCTGTAGTTTTCAAGCTAAAACGGGGTCTTTGACGTTTCCGAAAGTCTCAGTTTTCGAAGGTCAAAACACTGGAGTAGTGTAGACGACCGACGCAACCGTAACAAATGTAATGCTTTTTAAAATGAAAACGCACTCGTGTAAACAGGCCCTGACAGACTGACAGACTGACATCTTCATTTCTCATTTTACTCCACTCTTCTGTACAGAAATGCTCCAGAGCTATAAGATCGTGAGGGGGTCGTCTCCTGTGCACAGCCCACTTCATTCCACAAGTTGGTATTTGGAGCTATCCACGATTCCCTCTATCTTCATAAAGCCCCTTGTTTTTGAGAAAAACATATCTTTTTAGAATTATGCCCAAAAAGTTACATCTTGGTCTCATCAGATATGGTTTGGTGTGATTTATGTTTTTCTTTTTCTTTCTTTATTATCTCTCCATTCTTATTTCTTCCTAACATTCTATGTCTTTCTCTATTTTTATTCAATATCTATTTCCTTTCATTCTTTTTCATTTGTTTGTCACATTTTCCACTTTTCTAGTTTCTGTTCTTTTTATTATTTTTTCTTCTATTATCCCTTTCCTTCTTCTTTTTGTCCAGCGTTTCAACCCTCTTTCTTTCTTTCTTTCTTTCTTTCTTTCTTTCTTTCTTTCTTTCTTTCTTTCTTTCTTTCTTTCTTTCTTTCGTATTTATAATCTAATACATAAACAAATTCGACACACTGACCTAACTCTCTCCTTCTCACCTCTGTTCCTCTCTTCATTCATTTATTCCTTCCTTCCTTCTGTTTTCCTTCACTTATTTTCGTGCTTATTCATGAAATCGTCCGTTCTCAGCCATATGCAGCGTCACATAAAGCGGCACAGCCTGATGTGATGAATTCAGATAATCTGATGTGATTTGCTTGCTGTGTGTTTTGCACTTGAAGAGACAGAAAGCTGTTTTGAAGTCTGTCTCAATCACTGCGAGGTCTTCCTGCACTAATCGATTAGAAACACACCACTCCTTTCAAACACTGTAATATTCCACTGCTCCGTATGTGGTGCAGAGTTAAATGTCCTTTAAATGTCACAGTCCCTTATTGGTTAGAACTGTCCTCGCTGCAGTGCTCACATTCCGTCACGTCTCCTCACTTCTGTCACCACACTACGACATGACTGGTCCTGACTAGTATTTCATTCAATTCAGTGCAATTCAATAAGCTGTCCCTCTTTCTGTCCCTCTCTGATTGCCCCCTGTCTCTCTCTCTCTCTCTCTCTCTCTGTCTGTCCCTCCCCGTCCATATCTGTCTCTGTCTGTCCCTCCCTGTTCCTATCTGTCTCTGTCCCTCTCCCTGTCTGTCGCTTTCTCCCTCACTCTGTCTCTCTCTCTCTGTCTGTCCCAGTGCCTATCTCTCTGTCTGTCCCTCCCTGTCCCTGTCTATCTCTGACTGTCTGTCTCTCTGTTTGTCTCTCGCTCCATCTGTCTACATCTATACCTCCGTCTGACTTGAACTTGTCTCTGTCTATCTCTTTCTGTATGCAGCCTCTGACCATATATCTCTGCCTCCGATTGTCCCTCTCTCAGTCTCTGTGTGTCTGTTATGGTCTCTGTCTGCTCAGCCTAACTGTCACTCTCTCTTTTTTTTCTGAATGTCTGCCTTTGTCACTATGTCTCTCTCTCTCTAATTGTCCCTGTCTCCCTCTGTCCTTCTCTCTGTCTGTCCCTCTCTCTAACTGTCCGTGTCTGTTTGTCCCGCTCTTTGTCTGTCCTTCTGTCTGTCCCTCTTTCTCTCTGTCCCTGTCTCTTTCTGGAACTGTTCCCGTCTCTGTCTGTCCCTGTCTTTCTCCCTGTGACACTCTGTCAGTTCCTGTCCCAGTCTGTCAGTCTCCCCTCTCTCTCTGACTGTCCCTCTCTCTTTGTCTGTCCCTCTCCCTGCCTATCTGTATCTGTCCCGCTCTTTGAGAAAATGTGTTCCCTGAGCATATTACTCGGCATGTGAGTTTAAGTGTGCGTCATCGTACTTTTCTCTGTTTATTCTCTATTTATAATTTATCATTTTGATTCCCATTGTTTCTGTTAGCTGCATTATGTGGTGCGTGTTTTGGTTTATTAGTGTGATTAGCACGGAGTTGGCGGTGTGTTTTCCTCGCTGGGTGTTATCACGGCCCGGGAGAAAATGGCGTTTGAACAATTAAGCCGGCGGCATGCAATCAAAGTTTCTGCAGGTGTCAAAGTTTCGGCAGAATAGATTTGTTGTGGGTGGCGTTCTGGGGCATGAGAGAAATTTGTCCGCTTCCAGAATAAAAAACTATATTGCATCGGTTCTACACTGTTACAAATAAGCCTGTGTTCAAACTAGCAAGTGACAAGTCGCTCGTGTCGCTTGTAGTTTGTGCCTTGTAGGAGTTTAGTCTGCTACTGTTGCCACCATTGTTTTTTTTTTTTTTTAGTTAACATGAGGAATAAAGTAAAAACGTATAGCCTACAGCCCACTATACACTTTATACACACCACATTTGATTAAAATATATTTATATAATATAGTTTGATTTACATGTTACATGCTAGACTTCATACTAGCTTCACTGACAGAAGCTAACTCTACTAGCGACATACGGTGACCAGAGGCATCAATAATCTCTACTTGTTCATATTTAAGCTTTATTTTTCTGTATAATGTCTATATATACATTTACTAAGAGGTCAAACTTAGGTTTTTCTTCCATTTTTGCAAGCCAAACAGTAAATAGAAACGAACTACAGGTAGAAACTAAAGTTCTGAGTGCCCGACTGAAGAAAACATTAGTCTAAAGAATCATTCAAGCCAGTTGTTTGGATTTCTAGCTTTACTGCATCATATCTAATTTATATACAACTGAGAAAATATCAGTTCAAATGTTGCTTGTTGTTTGTTGATGGTGAAATCGTGGCTCGCGATGCACGCACATGGAAAATTAACAGCATCCTGTTGATTTGTTGCCTGCTAATGTGAACATACGGTCCGGGTTCCTCGAGGGTTCTTTGGATTGTTCCGGCTTCCTAAAGGGGAATCCTTTCTGAAAACGAATCTCTCTACACAACAGATGATTCTGTGCCAAATTATGAAGAGTTAAGGCAGGTAAGACCTTAAATGTGCTTTTGTGCATGTGTATATAAAGTTTATATTCGACTTTGGAATGTTGGCAAAAATACAACCGATGCTTGTGTGACATTTCATTTTAGAGTTGAAAATGGCCCCGCTGTGAGCTCTTCCTGTGATTTTGCAATCAAGATGCGGATGAGTTAACCACCGTTAATCCAAAGTAGGATGTGGGCCAGATCATTTGGCAAACCTACAAATAAAGTAGGTTTTAAACTACAATCCCCTGCACAACACTCCAACGTCACGTTCAGCATGGCTGCGTCCGAATATCCTTACTACCCTAGTACACTGTAGGCGAAAAGCAGTACGGCAAAGATGTAGTATGTCCGAATTCTCAGTATTCATAAAACAATATGCGAGAAATACTCTGATGACCTACTGCTTCTGCTGAGATTGTGCAGTATGGAACCAACGGACACTGTGGATGCTGCGATATCCCATAATGCAACTGGACTGGCACGGAAGAGCTCTCCGAATCCGTGCCACTTAGTACGTCCAAACTGTATTCAGACCACTTATACTGATCAGTATGTACTGTATCAGCGGCCAAGCAGTAAGTACTGAATCGAATGCAGTAGGTACTGTTATAGTACAGTATGATTTCCAATGCAGCTCATGTTCCGAGTTCTAATCATGTACACATGTTCACCTGTATATACATATACAGACTTGGACACATACTCAGTTGGACCTTGTCATGCTGGAACAGGTTTGGGCTTCTTAGTTCCACTGAAGAGAAAGTGTAATGCTACAGCATACAAAGACATTCTATACACTAATATGCTTTCAACTTAAAATATAGATTTGTAGCAGTTTTAAGTAGAATGCTCTGAAATCCATAAAAACGGCATTGATTACATTGACATGAATTATTAAATGTATGAATTAACAAATAGTATTGAATTCAATGCCCTCCATGATGTGAGCAGAGAGCAACATGCTTTTTAAGCCTATGCATTACTAAAAAAAAAAATTCCTCCACACGTAGCCTATAAAATAAGCGCTTCATGGCCAAGTGCATTTTTGTTTACTGATAAAAATATTTCTCAGCTGTATGAACCGCCGCATATTTCTCTGTGGTGTGTTTCAGGTGGTGTGTTACTCTCTGACGGCAATACTGTCGCTCTCATATCAGGATCCAGATTACCTTTCATTACCTTTCAGTGTAAATAATGAGAAATGTGACGTGGCACATAAGGAATGGGAAAAAAATAAATGGCTTTTCATGACAGCAGGATCGAGGATGGGCTTTGTTCCATTCCATCAGCACATGTTATTTCTTATATTGGTTTACTCTCGCTCTCTCTCTCTCTCTGTCTCTCTCTCTCTCTCTCTCTCTCGCTCTCTCTCTCTCTGTATTTCACACAGAAAATCCCAGGTAAGGTCTTGTCACTTGATGCTCTCTGTTATTTCACTGTGCAATCAAATTTCAGAAGTGACGGTACAAGGGATGAAAAAAACGAAAACGCCACCACTTGGGCTCTGAATCACACCAGCCTTTCCTCTGTGCTGCAATTATGATTCATACGCATTCATTTTGTTCTCCTCTGGTGGTCTGATTGAATTGAGGTTGTAATAGTGACTAATGCAGACCAATTTAAACAAAATGAAGTCATCACTTAGGTCATTGGAGTTAAGTCAGGAAAGACTGAATCATCAAGAAGGTGAACTTCATCTGTGAGCTGAATGCTGACTCCTGGAACTGGTGGGCAGGAGAAATGTTAGAATGTATCCATGAGACGATCAGTCTGTGGCCAGTAAAGTCTACAAAGACACAAGACACTGATTGCCTTTGGGATGAGACTTGTAGGTTATGGACCTGAGGGTAATAATAATATTTTGAAGAGTTTGTCTTTTATATTATGTGTGCGTAACTGACTGTTGGGATGCGCCTGTCGGAACCTGAACAGTGCATGGGGTGTGTGTTGCTTCTCTGCCACCAGATAAGAGAAAAGGTCATCCTTTTATCTCAACCAGATGAAAATGAATGTCCCTGTTTGCTGTTTGATGCAGAATTTCACTTTGACTTGCAGTAGAAATGCCTGTCTATACATATACATATACATATACAGTCCTTGCAAAAGAACACTGTAGAACATTCACCTATTTTTAGCACTAAAGCTTTAGTTTGTTTTAGCAGACTGAAGCAGGTTCTCTTATAATAATATCTCCTTGTATTTTACTCCATCAATTCTCCGTTAAAATCCGAAAAGAAGCCCAGTTTCTGAGGAGGGAAAGCATCCCAAATCCATGATGCTGCCACCACCATATTTAAATGGTAAATGGTAAATGGCGCACTTATATAGCGCTTTTATCCAAAGCGCTTTACACTGTGTCTCATTTACCCATTCACACACACTCACACACCAATGGTAGCAGAACTTGCCATCGGGAGCAACTTGGGGTTCAGTGTCTTACCCAAGGACACTTCGGTATGTAGAGTCATGTGGGCCGGGAATCGAACCACCGACCCTACGATTAGTGGACAACCCGCTCTACCACCTGATCCATAGCCGCCCATGGCGTTAACTGAGGTGTGTTCATTTGTGCTTGGTCTCATCGCACCATCTTCCGTGGGCCACTCCCATGCTTTCATATGGCTCTTCTTAAGCAATACAATGGAGGACTCTCATACAATCCTCAATAATGCACAGCTATTGAAATGGTTGTCTGGTGTACCTTCACTCCACTCTCAGCCGCTGTATTTTTTTAACTACTTCAGAGAGACTGTTGGCCACACTGTGGCTTCCCTCACCAGTCATTGTCTAGTTTTGAGGGATGGCCTTGTCTAAGTAGTGCTTGGGTGGTGAGAGGCAGATTCCACTTCCTCCCTATTGATCCAACAGTGCTTACTCTGTCCAACGTCTTCGAAATAATTTGACATGTTATTTCTGTTGGAAACTTTCTATTCGCTATTTCCTCAGATAAGTATTAGTATGTTTAGGTTATAGTTTAATTTCTGTCTTATGAACTTTTCTAGACCTGTCTGTTGTGTACGTGACAGTTAAAATGTCATCCCAATTTCTGTTAAGCAAACCAAACCATATATGATCAACAACTGCTGAATGTTCTTTAATCGCCTAAGATGTTTTTCACATACGTGGCCAGACAGTTTAACTGCCATATACTTTCAACATCAGTGCGCCTATGCACGGCTATTTTGCCTATATACAGTAAACCTCTGTTATTCTACGAATAAATAGGACGTCTCTCAGAACTGCTCTGGTTGCCAGTGTGTTCATTTAGACTCTTCAGGCCGGAATACGCTCCGTGATAAACCACATGCGCTAGTTTTTCTTTTGAGTAAATGAACAAAGAGGCTGAAAAGGCTGATGGAGGAAAGAGGGATATTAGGAGCTGATTTTTGCTTTATCCCTACAATTTCTAAGTTATGAAATTCTATTACATTATTCTTAATCGGGGGAAACGAGTTTTAAAAATACTATACTGTATACTGTAAGATAACATGAGCCATAAAAATACTGACAAGAATAATATGTGTACCTTTGTCGAGTACAGGAGACATGTCTGATGGATACGAAACTTTCTTTAGAGCATCTACTCTGACTTCACATCTTAAATGTAATAATTACGGTCAAGAATGACTGCCAGATTCGCATCATTTAAGTTCCTTAGTCTTTGCACTGCTGCGTGTTCTCTTCATGTGACATGTTATGCCACCTTCATCCTTTTACACAAACACAAAGGATTAAACGTCATGCATTTCTATTGACGTTTTCCTTTACCGAAAAAAACCCACAAACGCTCACTTTTATATAGAACAGAATCTTAATGTTTCTTTTAAAATCTATGAAATTTATTACAGAATAAATGAGAAGACAAGATTTCACTCCTACTGCTGTTAATTCAGATTGACCTCATGTACATTTTAGCTAATTGTCCAGATTTTTCACACTTCAGAAGCACTAAGATGTACAGTGACACATCTTGGTTAGTTGGTTCGACTCTTATGTAATGTGACCTATTTATGGCTGCGTTCTGCAAACGCATATTTAAGAAAACTGCATAATGAACACTCAATATGATACTCAATGGCCTGTCTGTACAGAAAGTCTGCTCTGTATTATCAGATAATTACGCTTTGAATATATGAAAGCGCATCCCATTTATCAACTTTACCATTCTAGAAAGCTGTCAAGATTCGTCCACAGGTTTGGAAGTAACTGCAGAGCTTTATTAAAACCAGTAAGCAACTGAAACCAAAAATGGCAAATCCAATATGGAAGTCAGGCAGGAGAAAGGTCAGCCGATCGAGACAGGTGAGGAGATAATCAGGCAATGAGTAATCAAACAAGCACTTAGTGCTGAATTTGAAACACCTCTCACGTAGCCTTTAAACCTACATACAGTAGCTCATGACAACAATCTAGACAAACGGTGGAAAGTTTAAAGTGAAACAAAGGGATTTTAACTGTTTTTTTTTTTTTTAACTAATCACTAAACATTTTACACTTCAACTGCTGGAAACCAAACAAACAGAGATCTTTTGGTCCTGATGTGACATCGAGTAGATATTGGTTTTAATCCCCCGGGTGTAAAATAAAGGATGCAGGTGAGTGTATGAACAATGCTGCTCACTGATTCTGCACTCAAGTATAAACCGGGCGTGTGATCGTCATGTGGTAAATACGCAGATGCACCACCTTATCTACATTATCTGGCGGTATATTGTTGGAAATGGAGTTTTGTAGTGCAAGTGATGGGGAGAAATTCTGCACTGTAAAACCGGATAAATTCATTTAACTCAAAAAATTTGAGGAAACTAATTACCTCAAAACTTTTAAGAACATTAAATAAATTTCTTTAAGGCAAAAACACTTAAATATAACAAGTTTGAGTTAAATTTTTGTTATATTTCAGTGTATCTGGCTTAGTTTCCTCATTTTTTTTTAGTTAAATGAACTTCTCAGGTTTTACAGTGTGGGAAATTGCTTGTGAGATGTGACAATAGCAAGCTTGAATATAATGACTGAGCTCCTATTTGCAAATTTACAAGAACGCAAAACCAGAAAAAAAATCCCTTGTCAGAATTGAGCAAATTGATGGACGTGTTGTGCGTGGAGTTCACATGTTCTCCACCTGCTTCGGGGGTTTCCTCCAGGTACTCCGGTTTCCTCCCCAGTCCAAAGACATGTAGGGGGCGGCTGTGGCTCAGTGGGGGCGGCTGTGGCTCAGTCGGTAGAGCTGTCCACTAATCCACTAATCGTAGGATTGGCGGTTCGAATCCCGCCCCGGGTGATCCCATGCCGAAGTATCCTGGGGCAAGACACTATGTTGCCCCCGATGGCAAGCTAGTACCTTGCATAGCAGCTCTGCTACCATTGGTGTATGAGTGTGCACTTGTAAGTCGCTTTGGATAAAAGTGTCTACTAAATGAATAAATGTAATTGATTGTCATTTCCAAATAGTCTATAGTGTGTGAATGTGAGTCATTGTTGGGTTGGCACCCCTGTCCAGGGTGTCCCCTGCCTTGTGCCCCGAGTTCCCTGGGGTAGGCTCCAGGCTCCCTGTGACCTGGGTAGGATATGCAGTAAGGAATATGGATGGAAGAATGGATGCACGTGTTTGTGCTGTATGTCCAGGGTTGCCAGAGCTGCATTAAAATAAAGCAGCTCAATAAACAATTACATTAAAAGGAGCATTTGTTTTCCTGGATAACTATTTCACCTAAATAAATAAAATATATCTTCGAGAGTGGAAAAAAAAAAAACAATTTCAGAAGTAGCTCTATCCTTGCCACAGTGTGTATAAACCTCTGAGCAAACAAGCAAGGAACAAATAACGTGCATAACTGCCTGTCACTGATTGTGCAAGTTTAGTAAATCAAATGAAGTATTTAATCAGATATACTGTCCATTTCTCCACTCTGTTCCCCGTAGACGTTCCACTTTTTTTTGTGCTAGCCTGCCTCAAATACATATTTACGATGTGGAGAAGCATGTTTCAGTAATGCACATTGCTTAAATTGCTTT
>JAFFST010054280.1:69141-83246 GCA_022414735.1 Noturus placidus
CAGGGTGCCAGTCCATCGCAGGGCACAATCACATACACACTCACACACCTATTCATACACTACGGACAATTTAGACACGCCAATCAGCCTAACATGCATGTCTTTGGACTGTTTCTTGCGCTTAGTTAATTTAAAGCTTCCTGTGATTTAGCTGTTACTATATAAACATAACGAATTAGAACGAGTGCGTTAATATAACCCCGTGATACGCCTTACCGTTGGAACTACATTCAGAGTTGTTGCTATAAGAAAAAAAATGATCAACATTTTCAGAAAAATCAACAATGAGAATTCAACTGCGTTGAATCTGTAGTGTAGTTGGGCGGCTGTGGCTCAGTCGGTAGAGCGGGTTGTCCACTAATCCACTAATCGTAGGGTTGGTGGTTCGGCATGATCCCATGCCAAAGTGTCCTTGGGCAAGACACTGAACCCTAAGTTGCCCCCAATGGCAAGCTAGCACCTTGCATGCAGCTCTGCTACCATTGGTGTGTGAGTGTGTCTCATTAGTAAGTCGCTTTGGATAAAAGCGTCTGCTAAATGTAGTCATGTGATCTTCCACAACATTCAACGTCATGTTTTAGTTCTAGACTTCATGTTAGAGCAAGTAAATATATAATACATGATTAAATACAGCCTTAACATGAAGCCACCGTAAAAATATATGAGAACAAAACAAAACTAATAAATAATCCTGCAGTTGATGGACCACAATGACAAATTTTACATCAGACGTAGTGTTGATTACAATATTCTAATTCATTTTGGAAGAAAAAACAAATACAATTATGCAGGCTATGCTGTACACTTCAAGCCGAAACTAAGTGTAGCCCCTCCCCTCTGGAACATCAGTAAGCATAAGAGCTGGATAAAACTTAAATAATACATACTGTATTACTCCAAAGTGCATTACTCCCAAGTGCGCTAAATTGGCTGTCATATGCTATTCCACGTATGCCACAGCAATTAAGTGTTTAATTTATTAACGAACAACACATCATGCATTTGAACAGATCTATAGTGAGATCTGTAGTAATCTGTTTATCATTAGTCATAGATTATGTGGAGGATCTGTCATACAAGTCCCTGTGTATGAGCTGTTACTGTACAAACAGTAACGTATTCGAACGATCGCATTGATATTAATCTATCACTCCTGTTACAGAGAAAAAAATAATGCCCACTTCCCTCACCCAATCACCAGACTTCTGATTACACGCTCCTGTCCCCAATCTCTCTCTCTCTCTTTCTCTCTCACACACACAAACACACACCCCACACACACACAGTTCAAAAGAGACTCTGCAAAGTAAAAGCTTAGTTTGTTTCTTATCTGACCTTTACACAGCCATTTGATTCTGTGCATTATCCTGGTTACCGGACTTTTCTTAACAGCGTTCAAAGCAGTGTTCCTATGAAAGCAAACATAAATATATATATAAATAAAATTGCTTTCAACTCTGCCCACGTTTTATATTTTTCCTACATTCTTTTGAATGTCCATGGAATAAAATAAAATATCAGATGCCACGAGTGAACCTTCTGCCATCATTTACACATTTGAATGGGCATGTAATATGAAGCAATGCGATAACACAAACTTAAAAATGACCTTATATGGGCATGGTCATTGTTTCGACTCAGGACAGCGGTCATTTGCTGCTTTTGTTTGACGCAGAACACAACAGAGCTTCACCTTCACACGTTCACTGAGAGAAGGGTAACGGTTGAGAGGCAGGAATTTGTCCAATTGTTGCTGCACGCCTTTTATAATCGACCAATGTCCCTATACATGATTAAAAAGCATGGCGTGTCATTTTGTTCATAAATGAAAAATTGTCAACAATTGCAGATTACTTGTATAAGTGGAGTAACACACTTTGGGCTGTGCCGTTATAGGAAAATAATCCACCTTGGTATTGTAACAGTAACTCCGTTCTCCATCTGACTGCATCACACCACCAGGCCGTAGCTATTTTTCCTATAAGAGCACACCCCCAAACTAGGTAACCTAGCTACTGATTTAAATTATACAGTAGTGTAATTGACTTATTGTTGGCTAGTAATGTGATATCGCTAATGCTATAGACATAATGTTAAAGCAGAGGGGTCACAGCAATGCAAACATGTGCACACATGATGCAGTATTAGACCATAAGCACATCATAATGAACCTAAAGCCGAATCCGGGACATTTTTTCAAATTTAGACATTTCCTACATTTAGCCAGCTAATGTCTGCAGACAGTGAGCAGCACAGTTAATATCTGGTTACTCTAGTTAGCAGTTTACTCTGTGCTGCAAAAGGTTGTTTTTTTTTTTTTTTCATGTGTTTATAGAATGCTAGAAATGAACAGTGTTCAGTTCTGAATGTAGCTACAGTACAGTACAGAGATGGCATATGTAAATAGCTAGCATTAGTTATCAAGCAGTCAGCTAACTCTGTTCAAGATTTAATCCTATTTTTGAAATACTTCAAGTGAACTTTTTGCCCAAATACAACACAGTTATAATACAATATCCTGACTGCAACATTCACCGTGATGAAAGATTAGGCATTTATCCTGACTCCGGCGTTTATCCGAGTGCTCGCTGCTCTCTGAGCACTAGGGCTTAAAACAATGAGGGTTAGTTGTAGAAAGTCACAAATTAGTCCCTCTGTGGTGAAATACATCACTTTTATCATCCAGGCCTACAACAGTGATGCATGGACCAAGAAACTTCTGGAACAATACCACAATTACACTGTAAAAATAAAACAAGAATTTTAAAAGGTGATTGTATCGTTTATTAAGCAATACTTACTAAGGCTTACTGATTAATGATCATGTGACATCACCATGTTTTTCTTTCCAGTTCTGCACCTCAACATATTGCTCAGCATAAATTGGTTTTAATTTAAAAATATCATGGCTTAGCAACATTACCTTAGCTAGGTAGCTACCTAATATTAGTCAGCTAACTATTTAGCTTAGCTAACATTACCATTATATGATATATCTCTAGCATTAGCGGTTTTACATTACTAGCCAACATTAAGTCAATTAGGCTACTGTATAATTAAAATCGGTAGCTACGTTACCTAGCTCGCTAACATTTTATTGTGTATAAACCTAATACTGCGTGCAGCATGTAGGAATAACAGCTGGGGGTGTGCTCTTATAAGAAAAATAGTTACGCTATGGTGTTGTGATGCGGTCAGATGGAGAATGGAGTTAATGTTACAATACCAAAGTGGATTATTTTCCTATAACGGCACAGCCCAAAGTGTGTTATTCCACTTATACCACTTATGCAAGTAATCTTCCAATGATTACAATTTTCAATATATTAACAATTGACATGTCATGCTTTGACGTCAACCATTTATAGTGACATTTATTGTTATGGAATACACTTGAGACAAGTTAGTTCCTATTATCATGTTACTGAGAAACTCAATAAGTCCTGTGTCCTGACTGTTACAAAGCACTGACTCTGGAGACTCCTTCCAGAAATGTTACACAAACAATTCCTAACAGAAACCTTCGACATACCATCAATTATACGTTTTTTTTGTAGTTAAATACATTTTGTTTATAAATAGGCTTAGGTTATGTGGAGTATGTGTTATTCAAGTCCCAGTAAATTATTTGTTACTATAGAAATGGTAGTATTTTAGATGGAGTACATTAATATAAGAATTCATATAAGAATGATGTTATAGCCAGAACTCCTGTCAGAGATGCTGTTATAGAAAATGAATCCTAAGCTTCTGATTTGAGAATTCAAAAGTGCTGTGGTATAATGAAGTTGAAAGAATGGAGCACGCACAGTATTTTATGCTAAGCAATACCTCGAGGGAACAGAACAGGCAATATTATCAACGTTGCAATTGCCTGATCAAATTTAAATTTGTTGAATCAGGGACACCGGTCACATAACAAAATAATAAAATGTTTGCTTTGTACCAGAACAAAACTATTTTTTTAAATAAGTGGTTAATCTGTATGTCTACAGCAATGGTCCCTTATAGTGATAGTGTTAAAGTGTTAAAACAACTTCTTCTACAGATTTACGCAACAACAGCTACTTTACAACACAACACAACAACGATCGAGCAATTTAGACCAATGTGACACCAGATGCAGTATCTATCCCAATTTACCACTAGGGTTCAGGCTCATAAACCAAGGAGTACAACCTGTGACCCTGCTGGAACAAACTGGAACAGCTGGTTAAAATGATAAACTTTCTGACCTGTCATTGTCACAGGTCTTTATCACTACAGGTCTTTACATAGCTTTATCACTACAAGTCTTTATGTAGCTTTATCGCTACAGGTCTTTACGTAGCTTTATCACTACAGGTCTTTACGTAGCTTTATCACTACAGGTCTTTACATAGCTTTATCGCTAAAGGTCTTTACGTAGCTTTATCGCTACAGGTCTTTACGTAGCTTTATTGCTAAAGGTCTTTACGTAGCTTTATCGCTACAGGTCTTTACGTAGCTTTATCGCTAAAGGTCTTTACGTAGCTTTATCACTACAGGCCTTTACGTAGCTTTCTCACTACAGGTCTTTACGTAGCTTTCTCACTACAGGTCTTTACTTAGCTTTGTCGCTACAGGTCTTTACGTAGCTTTATCGCTACAGGTCTTTACGTAGCTTTATCGCTACAGGTCTTTACGTAGCTTTATCACTACAGGTCTTTACGTAGCTTTATCAATACAGGTCGTCACATAGCTTTATCACTACAGGTCTTCACATAGCTTTATCACCACAGGTCTTCACATAGCTTTATCACTACAGGTCTTCACGTAGCTTTATCACTACAGGTCTTTACGTAGCTTTATCACTACAGGTCTTCACATGGTTTTATCACTACAGGTCTTTACATAGCTTTATCACTACAGGTCTTTACTTAGCTTTATCGCTACAGGTCTTCACGTAGATTTATCGCTACAGGACTTTACGTAGCTTTATCGCTACAGGACTTTACGTAGCTTTATCACTACAGGTCTTTACATAGCTTTATCACTACAGGTCTTCACATAGCTTTATCACTACAGGACTTTACGTAGCTTTATCACTACAGGTCTTTACATAGCTTTATCACTACAGGTCTTTACTTAGCTTTATCACTACAGGACTTTACGTAGCTTTATCACTACAGGTCTTCACATAGCTTTATCACTACAGGTCTTCACATAGTTTTATCACTACAGGTCTTTACATAGCTTTATCACTACAGGTCTTTACTTAGCTTTATCACTACAGGTCTTTACATAGCTTTATCACTACAGGTCTTTACATAGCTTTATCACTACATGAAAATCGGTTCATCGCGCTCCAAATGGGAAGTATTATGTCTCTAATGCAAGAATGCATTAAATACAGCAGGGATTTCATCCAGGATTCAGGGGTTCACTTTTGTGTGGAAAGAAATAAACAGGTTGGCTTACACATCGGGTTGCAAATGAATTATTTGCAAAAACAGGTTAATTTTAAGTGCATTTTAATCACGTATCGGCCTCACACGCTGACGCCTCCACTCAAACCTTCCCTGTTCAAATTATAGCATTTTAATTATCATATATAACAAGCAATTATCTCTCACATGTTTTTCATATTAAGTTCTAATTAGCTTGTGTATTTATACTCTTGTTTTGCTTTACACAATCTCACCATTTCCTTGTACAAAGCTTAGCTGATGTTTAACATATTGCTCAATTTTGCTCGTCTTGGTTTGTCAGCTTTGATTTGTGTACTTTTTGCATTTTGCCCTTTGTGAATTAATGTATGGCTGTAATCGACACTGCCCTCTCGTCCCTACTGATCCGTCACCTTCATTCCATCATGGTTGAAGAAATAGCAGTTTTTTTTGTTGTTGTTGTGAGAGAAGTGAGAGAACATTATGTGATTTTCAGCACCGGTGAGATGAGCAGCATCATCAATATATTGTTTGTGAACCACAATATTAACAGCATTTGTGATGATATGTTGATCATTTGTGATGGTAGCTGTGATCACTGTGACCAGTTTGTTAATATGCAATACACCAAGAAGCCTTTTTCAATTCTCAAGTATTTATTTACAGATGCACCACAGGAGAAGGGGATGAGTCACATGACAGTATTTGCATGCTCCATTAAATGCTTAACATGAGTTAACATTAAACAGAAAAGTGTTTGCTTTTCAATTCCTGATGATGCCAAGGCAGCAAAATTAGCCATGCCGTCTGGGTGGGAGCGGCATACTGCCTCTCAACTGTCAATCAGAGTGACACTTGCCAACCATGAATGCCAACATGTACTGTGACATACTGAAGCAGAGAATGATCAGTATGCAGTATTCCAGCATGATAACGACCCCAAACACACCTCCAAGACAACCACTGCCTTGCTATAGAAGCTGAGGGTGAAAGTGATGGACTGGCCAAGCATGTCTCCAGACCTAAACCCTATTGAGCATCTGTGGGGCATCCTCAAACGGAAGGTGGAGGAGCACAAGGTCTCTAACATCCACCAGCTCTGTGATGTCGTCATGGAGGAGTGGAAGTAGGTCTCCAGTGGCAATCTGTGAAGCTCTAGTGAACTCCATGCCCAAGAGGGTTACAGCAGTGCTGGAAAATAAAGATGGCCACACAAAATATTGACACTTTAGGCCCAATTTGAACATTTTCACTTAGGGGTGTACTCACTTTTGTTGCCAGCGGTTTAGACATTAATGTCTGTGTGTTGAGTTATTTTGATGGGACAGTAAATATACACTGTTACACAAGCTGTACACTCACTACTTTAAATTGTAGCAAAGTTTCATTTCTTCAGTGTTGTACATGAAAAGATATCATCACATATTTACACAAATGTGAGGGGTGTACTCACTTTTGTGAGATACTGTATATAGGATTGACCATACATTTGGGAAGAAATGCACTCATCATAGTATAATCCCATACAACCCATAGAAAAGTTGTCTTCTGCACTTGGGGAAAGCATACTTTTCCACCTGAGCTCTAAGCTCCCCATGTGGGCGAGAACAACAACTTGATGTTAAATCACCAGTTCCCTGGATTGTTCTAGAATATACCAGTTGTCTAGGTAGTTTAGTATGCGGATCACCTGGAGTCGCAAGGGAGCCAGAGCAGCATCTATGATCTTTGTGAAGGTGTGAGGGGATAAAGCTAGCTTGAAGGGATAAACCTGATATCGGTACACATTGCCTCCAAACACAGACCTCAGGAAATTCCTGTGACTGGGCAATATTTCTATGTGGAAATATGCATCTTTTAGATCATCACAAACCAGTGCTCAAACTGAATCTGTGGAACAATAAATTTGAGCGTCAGCATCTTGAACCTGTATGTCCAAAGTGTATGGTTCTGATGACTCAGATCTGAAATTGGCCACATACTCCCATTTTTTTTGTGGAACAGAAAATAACAGTTGTAAAAACCTCCCTCCCTCAGGGAAAAGGGTACGTGTTCCACACCCCCTTTGTCCAAGAGGGATCTAACTTCCTGCGCTAACATCAGGCTCTGCTCTGTGCTGACTACTGTGGTGAGTACACCTCTGAACCGGTAACCCATTTCTATGGTACACAGAACCCATACAAACACATATGGCAGTAGCTTCCACACTGCTAGATGGTCTTTTAGTGATGTTAGCTTCTCCACATTCTGTTATAGGGAAAGCATCAGATTTTTGTTGCCCCGCCCGGGAGGCGGGCTGCCACACTCGCACTACCGCTGGCTCGGCCTCCACTTGTGGATGCTCATTCGAACTTGATACAATGGGAAAGGAACTGGATGAATGCCTGCTATGAGTTACTTCCTCTTCCACGAGCCATTGTAGATTTAGTTTTTCACCTTCCTTAGTAATCACTTCAAGCAGCTCTTTATGTGCTTGACAGCTTCTCTCCATTTTGGGTGCAATGGCACCCCCTACTGGCTCCTCGGATTCAGAGAGGGTGTTTTGGCTTTCCATAGCAGAAGGAGCTCCAAAATCAGGCAGAGAGCTGGATCCGAAAGACAGATAGAGCAGCGCTTGTCTCCGGTTCCTCTTGCAGATCCATACGAGGTCATCACGGCAGGTGATGAATAGGCATAATGTTACACACGATTCATATGCTGGTCATGCATGAGAGTGCTTCCCACAGCGTGAAGCTCACGCAACATTGAGTTCCCTTTGAAGCATGTGTTAGTATTCTCTCACTTGGTGTTTTGATGATGTTGATGGAGAGCGCTGTCGAAGACATTACTCCAAAATGTCCCATAGCTGCTCAGTTGAGATCATAGCAGACGATTTATATCCGAGATCATCAAATTGTGGCCCCACAGCTCAGACCCAGTGAGTTTCTGTTGAATCTGTAGAAGCACTAAACACTTTTCAACCATCAAGACCTCCTGTCATGTGTAACCACATGTAGGCGATACTCTAATGCTGGAAATGTGTGTGTGTGTGTACGTAGGTGACATAATAGCTTTCAAAAGAAGACTGCTGTTGGCTAAAAAAGGCTAAAAAAGATGAGTGCTGTTAGGCCGAGTTTCAGAAAAAACAGCGAGGAGTGAGAAAGTAAGTGAGGAAGAATTGGTATTGAAAAGCGGAGGCACATCTCTGGATCGGCACTTCAGGTTTAAATTAGACCACCTCAGTCCCGAGATTAGTGTAAAACATGTCAAGCTGCGCTGCCTTTTTACATAAACTGTACTTGTACGAGTGGTTACATTTTAATCTTCCTTCAATAAAAAGACAGACGCCGAGAGATTTTATCATGTTACATTACGCTCTGTTTTTTGTGCTCCATTTTTCTGTGGCTGAATCTCACATAGCAATATTCAAGGCCAACAGTATCAACATAATAACAGTGTGATTATCAAAGTGTTCACTCTATTAAGAAATAGGGCTGAACAATATGGCGGGAAAATGGTATATATTGATTATGGTGCTGTTGTGGTTATATGAAAACCTCCATTTTACTGGAATTCATTTCACAGCGAATAACATCATTGATTATTTTCCTAAAAGAGCACAGCACTGTGTGTTTTTCCCAGTCTCACCTAATCCTGTGGATTGCCCATAATGCTAGTATGGGATTTCATCCATCCTAGTAAGAGACACTTAGATCTCTACATAACATTTATGATCACTCTAAACGAGTCGGCCCTTTTACGGGATCATCTCGGATCAATGGCTTTATCTGCATCCTGCTTTCTGCTACCAAACATGCCCTAATCTGTAATCAGTGCTTTAGGGTGAATCGGTGCCTGTGAACAAAGAAGTGTGGCAATAACATGCCAGATAACTTGAGAGATAGAGTAATGTGCCTTCGTTAATATTTACTGCAGATGTGTGTGAGAGAGACGGGCAGTATCCAGCCTCCTGTTTTTATGTACATTTTGAATGAACAACATGAAAATCTGTGCAGAGATACTTGAAAATTCTGAAAATAAAGCTGTTCAGGTGTAATAGTCGTGGTTTGTATAAAGAGATGTGATGAAGGGAAATGACGATGAATAACAGAGAAAATGACGACATCATGAGTGTGCTTTTCAGTCTCTCGGTGATCGTGTCTCATTCTCTCGGTGTTCGGTCCGAGCTCTATTGATGCTGTCATCCTGTCATTTCTGTTCAGAATGTTGAGCAGAATAGGATCAGATGGAAATACGTACATTTGAATCTAAACATATATTAGACCTTTTCATTTCATTGTGTCTTTTTCCACAACTCCAATTCAGGGCATCTACTTTATTTCCTTAAGAGTTGGTTCCAAAATAATAGCGTATTTCATCTTTTATTTACTATATCATACATTTGTGGGATTCCTTTTTCAGTTCAGGCCACACATTTTCTATGGGATCCAGCTTAGGGCTTCGTGATTACAACTCCAATATTAACTCCAGCTTTTTTTTTTTGTCTTGAATCCATTTCCTCCAACTTTGGAAGTATGCTTAGAATCATTGTTCTGCTGGAAGATCCAGTTGCAACCAAGTTTTAAATTTCTAGCTGATGTCTTGAGGTTGTTGCGTCAGTATATCTAGATAATCCGCCTTCCTCATGATTATTTTCAGAATGCACCGGACCCTTTTCCAACAAAACTACCAGAACATGATGCTGCCGCCCCCATGCTTCACGGATAATTTCCCCTTTTCATAGCACTTATCATTATGGCCACACAGTTCCATTTTTGTCCATCACATCTCCAGGCCTTAATCCTGGTGATCACCTGCAAACTCCTTTCTGCCTTTTATTTCTATGCTGGTCTTGGAGTAAGAGCTTCTTCCTTGAATGACAAGTCTTTCAGGCCATTACAATGTAGGACTCTTAATCGTGGATGTACATACATTGGTACCTGCAACTCTTTCACCAGTTCCTTTGTTATTGTCTAAAGTGTTGCCTCAGTTATACCTTTTGGACCACAGTTTATTCATCCCTGGGGGTTCAGTTGTGCCTTTCCTGAATGATGCAATGTCTGTGTGAGGAGTTGTTTGGAAATTGCTCCTAACAAGGAACCAATCTTGTGCAGGTCAACATTTTTTTTTTTCTGAAATCTTGCCTGAGTACTTGAATTGTCCGATGGTTTCAAGGGAAAAAGGCACTGCCTGTAAAGGTTGGCCCTTTAATACAGCTGTATTTCATTAACACCTAATTATGCATATTGGCCAATCAGAATCTTCTAAAATTCATTACATACATTTCTAGAATCTTCAAAATCATCATCCCATCCCTATGACCATGACAACGATTATAAATATTGTTGTTAGCTAGGTCTCATATTTACACACTGATATGCTGCTTAATGACAGTACGCATGTACACACACACACACACACACACACACACACACACACACACACACACACACACACACACAAAGCATCTCAAGCAGCAGAGTGTGTAAAGCGATTTTGACATCGCCCTTGGCTGTGACTTTGTCCGTTATTCTAGTAAGAGCAGTGTGCCGTCTCAGGACATTTAAGAGTTCAGCAGATGGAGAGACCTCGAGTGATGCCAAAATTAGATTCAGCACAGGGACACACTCTCTTAAATGCCCCTATCTGTCATATCCACCTATTGTGTAGCCTACGATGAGTGCTGATAATCATTTGTATGATATTGTGATATTTATGTCATGCATTGTTATTACTGTGGTTCATTCAGTACAAGGCTGCCAAGATAGTCCGGTGTAACAGTGTTTCTCAATCCTGGTGTTTGGTGTTTTCATTCCTCTAAGTCACCCAATGCATTTTTGTTCAGGCTTGTTAATCCGTAGATGAGCTGAATCAGATTTCTATAGTGGGAAAAACCTCAAAATAACTAATTAGAAGGTCAGAGTTTTAAGGATAGCTTGATAGACTGATTTAAAGACCATTTGTAATAGATAAAGATTAGTTTAGTATACCACAGCATTAATAAACTTCTTGATTTTGATTGGTCAAATCGTGTAACAGCAGCCCTGAGAGTAGTTCTAGCTGCAAGACAAATCACAGGTTTATATCAATGCACTCATTCTAATACATTACATTTCTAACACAGGGACTTGTATGGCACATGCTCCACACAAACGGATAAAAATAAAATCGTTGATACAGTGATAATTTGCGTTTATTTATTGCGTTTATGGAAGGAGTCTCCAGTGTCAGCGCTTTGTAGACAGTCAGAAACAGTAACTTTATGCTTTTTGACAAAGGAAAGGTTGTTGTCTTATTAACTTAAAAATAAAAAAAAATAAAAGACAGGACACCTGTTCAGTCCCTCCAGGATTTTGCTATTGCAGAAGTTAAAAATAAAAAAATCCAAGAAACTTCTGCAATTTTTACAAGTTTTTTACACAGGTTTGGGCCAAGACACGTCATGTGACGCCCATCTTCTATTCATGTGCGTCGAACGTATTCATGTGCTCTCTTTTACCAACAAACATCACTGCAAAAGAATTATAGAAAACAATTTCATGCAACTGAAGTTTTGCCAACTCAAGTAGTTTTAAACAAAAAAAAATCAACATTTGAAATATTTTTATAAAAGCAGCATCAAAATCAAGCATTCTTGGTCACAACAATAACAAAAAACTCTGAAATCCTGTATGGACTGACTGCTACTATACACTAAGTGATAACAGGAACTAACTTGATTTAGACAAACAGTGGCATTCTTTAATCAATACATTTTTAAAAAATGTTCGTCTGGACAAATTGCTGTGGTATAAGAAGAATAATTATCGAGCCTATTATAAACGACGTACATTTATTGGAAAAAAAATTATCATTTACTTACATTTATTCATTTAGCAGACGCTTTTATCCAAAGCGACTTACAAATGAGAGCACATTCACACACCAATGGTAGCAGAGCTTCCATGCAAGGTGCTAGCTTGCCATCGGGGGAAACTTAGGGTTCAGTGTCTTGCCCAAGGACACTTCGGCATGGGATCACCCGGGCCGGGATTCGAACCACCAACCCTACGATTAGTGGATTAGTGGACAACCCATTCTACCGACTGAGAAACAGCCGCCCCCGATGGCAGTGACTTACAGTAAAGTCACTCCCCATTTGTTTCTCTCTAGCTGCATCATTGATTATTTCCCCACATATCCTGTCAGATTTCATACCTTACATAATCAAGGATTTTATTTTCTGTTTCTCTGTCTGTGTGATGAAAACATGTTCACAGTAAACACTTTGGAGGTTTGACTTAGAAAAGGAAAAAATAAATAGAAAATAATAAATGATAAAATAAAGACCGGCAACATTTCTGAGTCAACACTATAACACGACAGATTTGCCGATCAATAACAGCCATCGCTCACATCGTTTGCAGTTCAGCCTTTATGTATAGATATAATGTTCAGACAGATGAGCTGCTTGATTTATAGCCTCTCATTTGCTACAGCTGACATCTATCTGAGAGAAATACGGAGGGATGGTAGGTATATATATATATATATATATATATATATAAGATAAATGAGGTCGTAATATAAATCATGATGTTAGAGTTATTTAACCTTTTATCATGGTTTTTGATATGATAGCTTATTTATTTATTTATTTTGGAAAGATTAATGAGTCCACAAATTCATTTCATTCAGTCATTTCAGCTTCATGATGGAGCACATTCAATGAACATCCATTTCTGCAGAATAGGCGTCACATAAATCTGGAATAAAACATGACAGGGTGGTGTGGGTGATTGGTTAATGCTGTTAGTAAGGGCTTATTTATGTCTTTTTTTTGTCCAAATCTGCGGCTCAACATCACATATGCCGTGGAGGAAAGCTGCATTTCTCTCGAGTTACATTATTTAGGCCTATTATTATCCTGAAAATGTGGTGGTGCTTTCTTCTAAGATTACCAGAGATACAGGGTGTACCCTTTCATAGATTCAATCACGGCCAAATCCTTCACATGATATGCAATGGTCAAACTTCATATATCAAAATACGTCAAAATATCCGCCTATCCATCCATCCATCCATCTTCAACCGCTTACTCCTTTTCAGGGTCACGGGGAACCTGGAGCCTATCCCAGGAGGCATCGGGCACAAGACGGGGTACACCCTGGACAGGGTGCCAGTCCATCGCAGGGCACAATCACATAAACACTCACATTCATACACTACGGACACTTTAGACACGCCAATCAACCTACCATGCATGTCTTTGGACTGGGGGAGGAAAGCGGAGTACCCGGAGGAAACCCCCGACGCACGCGGAGAACATGCAAACTCCGCACACACATGGCCCTGGCGGGACTCGACTAGTAGATCTTAAATAATAAACCAGTTCTAAAAAGGACTCTCGTATGTCTTGACACTGAAACACACTTCATGAGGGCATAGCTGTCCTGTGGTAAGAGGAACAGTTCTCCTTCTTGACTCCTACTCACTGCTAGAATCAGTTACAGTGGTGTGAAAAAGTGTTTGCCCCCTTCCTCATTTCCTGTTCCTTTGCATGTTTGTCACACTTAAGTGTTTCGGAACATCAAACCAATTTAAACAATAGTCAAGGACAACACAAGTAAACACAAAATGCAATTTGTAAATGAAGGTGTTTATTATTAAAGGTGAAAAAAAATCCAAACCATCATGGCCCTGTGTGAAAAAGTGATTGCCCCCCTAAACCTAATAACA
>JAFFST010054280.1:114811-126344 GCA_022414735.1 Noturus placidus
AAGAGAGAGAGATATATATATATATATATATAGAGAGAGAGAGAGAGAGAGAGAGAGAGAGAGAGAGAGAGACTAATAAACAGGCTATCTATAGGAATGTAAACCACAAAGTAAACCAAGCTCCAAAAGTCAATAAAAAAAATAGTATATAGCCTAGATTTGAAATTAAATAATATTTTTTTTAAAACATAAGACTGCGTTTAATAGCATTCGAGTCTAAGTGAATCGTCAAATCTGAATAATTATGAATATAATATGTATAAAGTCACAAAGGACATTTGTATCATTTATCACTAACATCAAAGGAATAAGTGGTGTGATTTTTGTTTGTTTGTTTGTTTTTCTCGCGTTATTTGTTGAGTGTAACTTTTTATCACTTACCCACTACAAACAGGAGTGCCAGAATATTTAATAAGATCATGATAAATCCGAATGAAGGTGCAGTGATTCCGGTTGTTTAAAAGAAACGACACATTTCCATGTCTAATCGCCTTTGATTGAACTAATTCACATCCAAATTCCTGTAGCTCCGGTTGCCATCCAGTGGAAAATTACACGGGTTGAAGAAAGAAAGAAAGATAGTTATGGATCTTTATTTCTGAGGGGTTTACGGAGTCCAGCACGGCATCCTTGGGTAAAGATCCGATGGTGCTTTCCGGTCCATACGGACACAAAACCTCAGATTCTTCAGGTTTAAACTTTTCCTTGTGCCATGTTTATTCCCAGAACGTCACGTCACAACTTCTGAGACTAATTCAGACTAATTCCTCATCACTGCGCATCTGGATTCACTGAGCAGCCACTCTCATCATGACCACCATCATCATCATCATCATCATCATCATCATCACCACCATCACCATCATAATTATTATTGCGTAAATAAGTTTGACAAATTCATGCAATATATAGGCTAATGAAATATAAGACTGTTCTTCCAGGCAGGATAGTATCGAGTGTTCTGTCGTCTCTCTCTCTCTCTCTCTCTCTCTCTCTCTCTCTCTCTCTCTCTCTACATTTTGCTCTTTTTGCGCCTGAAAAGAAGTGGCGCGTGCCGGAGTCTTTCTATTTGTTGCTCTGTGGAAAGCCAAATGTTCCACAAACGCCTCAAAAACATGTTCAAGTCAATCGGTTCTTTCACTCGTCTTGAGTAAGCCCTTTCTCCTGGTCAGGGTTGTGATAGGTTATAGCTGGTGGGTGGAGTCTATAGTCCTGGGACCATTGGGCATGAGGTGGGAATACACCCTGGATGTGATACCAGTCCATGGCAGTCTAACATGCATGTAGAGTGGAAAAAACGAGCAAATTGAGCAGAACGTTTAACACACATAAATAATAATAATAATAATAATAATAATAAGGTTCTCATCGAAATGTGCTTTCATCTGCTTATACTGAACTTAAACATGTTTCTAATGAGTAGATTTGAATTGTGTAGAGTGAGTCTGATCAAGCCGTGTAGTATTAAGTGGATAGTTCACTGAAAAATGAAGGTTGTGTCATCAATGACTGTTTACACGGACAGCAGTAATCTAATGATTGACCTTACTCTGATTAAGATAATAATGTGATTAAGGTGTTTACATGAGTCGCTTTTAGAATACTCCTGTCATGTTCCCGTTTTACATGATATAGATCATAATTAGATTAACAGCCCGTGTCATTACGTCACCGCGCCACGCCGTCCGACGGCCCTTCAGAATTTCACGTATCAACACAGAGTTCGTCTTGTTTTTACAGACTCTTTAAATGCAGTTAATTATTTGTCATGCTGTACATGCAAATGGACAACTTCTTGAAGCCGTATAGACAACTGTTTGAAGTCGTGGGTGTGTCCCAAACCGTGTATTTTTCGTCTATATAGTAGCCGAGATATATGTATTTTCCCCATTACAGGCCTATAGTAGGAAAGTTTGCGATTTGGGACGCGGCCGAACTCTCTTGTTCACCGTAAAACTGCTGTGTGTGATCGTGTCCTGTCGCAAAATGCGGTGAAATCTCTCACACGACGTTCATAATGTGATTCAGGTGTTTACATGTCTGTAATACACGTCCATAATACGACTAAAACAGGAGTACTCCACCTGTCTTAATTCCATTAGAGCTTAATTCGATTATGACCTTAATTAGATTAAGATAAGTAAAAATTGCTGTTTACATGCTAGTTTCTTAATTAAAGTATGGTCTTAATCGGATTAAGAGTGGATTATTGTTGTCCATGTAAACGCAGCTACTTACTCACCCTCATGTCGTTCCACACCTCTAATACTTTGGTTTATTTTCAGAACAGAAAAGAAGATATTTTAATGAAACCTGAACGATTTCTGCCCTTCTTTTGAAAAGAAACTCTGTTCAGCCAAAAAGTTTGCGCTTCAAAACGTTCAGAAAAACAATACAAACTAATCCATGTGTCTCCAGTGGTTTTATCCCAATTCTACGAAGCGATGCGAATACTTTGTGTGTGCCAAAAATAAAAATCAAAAGTCTTTATTGACTGAATATATTCACTTCAGCATCGATCATGAGAGGACCACGATGCATGCGTGTTGTGTTGTGTTGATGCGAGAGCAGACAAAAAGTCCTTCTCTATGTCGAAATCTGCAGACATCTTTGTTAGAAAGATTGTTCTATGTGACTCGATTTGTGTACAGCATCCCTCTTTCTCTGCTGTAAACAGTGCAGCGCTTCCGGGTCGTGCACAGACACACTACGAATTACTCTTATGTTGTTTTTCTGAACTTTTTGAAGCTCAAAAGTCCTTGGGTGAACAGCGTTTCAGTGGAGGGACATAAATCGCTCAGTTGTCATTAAAATATTCAGAAAATGAATGAAAGTCTTATGGGACTGGAACGACATGAATGTGAGTAATTGATGACAGAAATCTTCATTTTTAGGTGACTGGAGATGACAATGTTCTGGTAGTGTCCGAAATCAATACGATGATGGAATAGGATTATACAAAACCCAGCCACAAAAGCAACCTTTTAAAATATTGACTTGCTCAATATTTTATAAATAAATGCTTATTTTCTCAAGCTCACATTAAACTATTCCATGTTCCCCTCTTTTACCAAGCCAATAATTCACACTGACCAATGGCATAAGCAGAATGCAGTCATTTTTATTTAATCATTAATCGATCATCATGTAAGCTGACATGAGAACATGTTTCCATACAGTCTGTTACAGAAAATTTTATAAAAGAGAGTAGTAATCACGCAGTATAAAATGGGCTTTCGCCCCAAAAATTACAGCATTACTAAGTGAATATACTGTAAATACACAAAATAAAATAAAAATACACAGACAAACAAACAAACAAACAAAAAAAAAAATACTAGCACACTGCCCATATAAAAGGTCATAAGTTCAGCGACTCCAGTTTTCAAAACATGAATCAATGACTACTTTTACACGGACAGCAGTAATGTAATTATTGACCTTACTCTGATTAAGATAATAATGTGATTAAGGTGTTTACATGAGTCGCTTTTAGAATACTCCTGTCATGTTCCCGTTTTACATGATATAGATCATAATTAGATTAAGAGCCCGCATCATTACGTCACCGCGCCACGCCGTCCGACATCCCTCCAGAATTTCACGTATCAACATACAGTTCATCTTCATTATGGTCCCGTATACTGTTTTGGGTGTTTTTATTTAAAAAAAATTATTATCGCTTTAAGTGCAGTTAATTATTTGTCATGCTGTACGTGCTAATAGACGACTGCTTGAAGCTGTGGGCTGTGTCTCAAAACGCATACTTACCTTCTATATAGTAGCCAAGATGCATGTATTTTCCCCCACTACAGGCCTATAGTAGGAAATTATGCAGTTTGGGACGCGAGCCAACTCTCTTGTTTGCCGTAAAACATAAAACCTCCGTGTGTGATCGTGTCCTGTCGCAAAATGTGGTGAAAACTCTCACACGACGTTCATAATGTGATTCAGGTGTTTACATGTCTGTAATACACGTCCATAATGCGACTAAAACAGGAGCACTCCACCTGTCTTAATTCCATTAGAGTATAATTCGAGTATGACCTTAATTAGATTAAGGTAAGTAAAAATGGCTGTTTACATGCTAGTTTTTTAATCAAAGTATGATCTTAATCGGGTTAAGAGTGGATTATTGTTGTCCATGTAAACGCACTGATTGTCTCTTCTACATTTACATTTACATTTATTCATTTAGCAGACGCTTTTATCCAAAGTGACTTACTAGTGAGAGCACACTCACACACCAATGGTAGCAGAGGTGCTAGCTTGCCATCG
Source organism: Noturus placidus (assembly GCA_022414735.1). Taxonomy (NCBI): domain Eukaryota; kingdom Metazoa; phylum Chordata; class Actinopteri; order Siluriformes; family Ictaluridae; genus Noturus; species Noturus placidus. The sequence goes on from JAFFST010054280.1 coordinate 119,090, forward strand.
GGGGCAACTTAGGGTTCAGTGTCTTGCCCAAGGACACTTCGGCATGGGATCACCCGGGCCGGGATTCGAACCACCAACCCTACGATTAGTGGATTAGTGGACAACCGGCTCTACCGACTGAGCCACAGCCGCCCCCGTAGATTCTGTAGCAGATCTTCTGTTGTGGTTTAATCCAATCACATGCATTTACTAACTCTAAATTACTTACTCTCTTGCCTGATTATTGAAGTTATGTATATAAAAAAAAAGTGTCTTAATTCTCCTCACTTCCAGTTTAAAACCTGTGTGTCTCGAGTCCACGGTGTTGGTCAAAAGTCCCGTTTATAGCAATACGCTAATTACTACTGGTTTAGCATTAAAATGTTACTGTCGTGTTTGCTTGCTGTAAAAGCAAAGTGTTCTGATAAGTCAGCCTGGAAAACCTGTAATATTAACCTTTTGTTGCTACTAAAGACAACATCATTGCCTGTTTGGGTTTGTGAAGAGGTTATGGACGATGTGGCTTTCCATACTGCTGCTCCACGTCAGACCGCACGCGCGAGTTTATCCTGCACCCGCGCGACCACACAAAGGTTGCTCTGGGGGGGATAAATAAATAAATGAATAAATAAAATCAAGTGGATCTTAAGTACCGTTGATTTCATGGGGCGTGAAGTTAATAGGTCAGAGGCATGTTGTCTAGGCAACAATAGCAACTGCCCTCGTGCCTACTTAGTGATCTTCCATAATATCGAACTAATAGACTAATAATAATACTAATAACACTACAAGACTGCAAGGGCACAGGAACACTAAACGCACGTGACATTTACAGATGACGTCACGAACGTTATCAAGAGCATTATGGGTAATGCACTGAGAATCATGAATCATAATTTGATAGTCGTTATTTTATCCCCGAGAGATCATACGGTGCCCTCCATTAATATTGGCACCCTTGGTAAATATGCGCAATGAAGGCTGTGGAAATTTTTATTTACTGTTTCACTTGTTAATCTTTTGTTCAAATGATTTCACACAAATACTCTGCACTCCTGGATATCAAACAATATATTTCCATTGATATGTTAATTTAGTTGTTAGTACACCTGGGTGACTACGAACAGGAAATGGCTCAAGCTGGACTTCCTGTTTCACAGGGGTATAAATATGAGGTAACGCACAAGCAGAGTTGGGTGTAACACGATACAAAGTAATGCATTACCGTAATCTAATGACTTTTTCTGTAGTGCATTACATTTTAAATTGATGTCATTTGATTACAGTTACTGTTGACAATAATTACGTTACTTGCAATACAAATTTATTGTTAAGAAAACAATATTATGCCCTGTAATAATAATTTATCAATTTGTATAGCGCTTTTTACAATGGTACATTGTCTCAAAGCAGCTTTACAGAAATATCATTTTTACATTTACAAGCAACTTACTAATGAGAGCACATTCACACACCAATGGTAGCAGAGCTGCATGCAAGGTGCTAGCTTGCCTTTGGGGGCAACTTAGGGTTCAGTGTCTTGCCCAAGGACACTTCGGCATGGGATCACCCGGGCCGGGATTCAAACCACCAACCCCACGATTAGTGGATTAGTGGACAACCCGCTCTACCGACTGAGCCACAGCCGCCCTAACTGTAGATTTTTTCTTTAGAGCCACTTGGAGCAGTTTGTCACTACGTAACTGAACCTCAGTATATGAACACAGCCTGTAATTTTATATCTTCAGTGAGACCGATCGGACAGGGTTTACAAGAAACACTCGTGTCTTATTGGCTGACGGGTCTCAATTCTGCCAAACTCTAGCTCACAGTCAGTGTGAGGAAAACTGGATATACGTGATTAAAAAAAAACAAACAAAAAAACACTAAAGGGGTTGAAATTGAAACCGTAACATCCTCTGATACTGAGCAGGAAAACAAGTTGTTTAAATGTCTATATTAGTTCCAGTTTACATGAACAAGATCTGAGCAGAGCATAAGGGAAAATAATGTACTTTGCATAGCACTGTAGCAGCTAAACTCATACAGTGATAGCTTAGCTGAGCCTCCGCTTGGCTAGCGACACCAAATTGTTTTGTTTGTTTTGTTATAGTAGCTCGCAGACACTCGTGTTTCGCTTTCGGTGGCGTTAGCACAAAGCGTGTAAAAGCCACGCCCCTAAAATTTAAGCATGGCTAGATTAACGGTGCTTTTAAGAAGAGTAGCTGCTTAACTGCAGTAAACTAGCCTAGCTAGAAAAGTTTTATATTTTATCGGTCTGGTAGTCTTACAAACAGTGACAAGTTTTATGATAAATCCAACTTTTTCTGATCATGCCATATATTGACGCACGCTAAACTTACTGAAAGAACTGTGAGTTTCACTTTGTAGTATATTTTTGTAGATTTGATAGGTACCGTGAAAATAAAGTAATTAATAATCTGATTCATTTTTACATGCAGAATTCAGTACTGTAATCAGATTACAATTTTAAAGTAGCAATTAATAATCTGTAATGGATTAGGTTTTTTTTTTTTTTTTTTTTTTTTTTTTTTTTTTTTTTTTTTTTTGAGTAACTTACCCAACACTGCTCATAGACCGAATTCCCTTAGTCATTCATCAGAATGTTAAGGCTAAGGAATATAGCTGTGATGTGAAGCAAAAGGTTGTTGAGCTCCACAAAATGGGGCACTAGCCCCATAAAACAATAGCACAAGAATTGAAAATGCACATATCTACCATCAGGGCAATTATTAAGAAGTTGAAGTTAACTGGAAATGTTATGAATCAACCCGGAATTGGACGTGTGTCTATATCGTCTCAACACACTGTGAAGAGGATTGCAGACGTTAGTTGCATCTTGCGGTATAAAAGTCTCAAAAACTACATTCTGAATCCCGAAGTTTCAAGAAAAGCCTCTACTCTCATCCAAAAACAAACTCAAGCGTCTTCAGTTTGACAGACATTACTGGAACTTCAAATGGGTTCGGGTTCTATGGTCAGATATAACTGAAATAGAGATTTCTAGAGCTGTGGCTCAGTTGGTAGAGCGGGTTGTCCACTAATCCACTAACCGTGGGATTGGCGGTTCGAATCCCGGCCCGGGTGATCCCATGCCGAAGTGTCCTTGGGCAAGACACTGAACCCTAAGTTGCCCCGATGGCAAGCTAGCACCTTGCATGGCAGCTCTGCTACCATTGGTGTGTGAGTGTGAGTCTCATTTGTAAGTCGCTTTGGATAAAAGCGTCTGCTAAATGAATAAATGTAAATGTTTAGAGCTGACTGTATCTGTCAGAAATCATTAAATGGGCCGTGGTTGGATCTTCCAGCAGGACAATGATCCAAAACATACATCAAAATCAACACAAAAATGATTTACTGACCACAAAATCAAGGTCCTGCCATGACCATCCCAGTCCTCCATAGAACACCTGTGGAGTGAACTGAAGAGGAGAGTCCACCAGAGTGGATGTCGAAATGTGTAGGATCTGGAGAGAATAAACATATCCTCGAAGAAAACGTCACCATATTAACAATTACTTTTTTTTGTTTTTTTTTTTTTTTTTTTTTGTTAAATCATTCATGTGGTGTGTCTGCCTGAAGTCTTTCATTCGTCTTATACACTACTACATCTCATTTCCAATGCTAACAACTTTTATTTGAATAAGGACTTACACATTTCCACTGTGGTGGAAAATATTAATCAACGCCTTCTGACCAATCAGATTTGAGATTTCAAAACAGTTCATTTTTTTAAATACATGCGGTTAGAGTTGTCTTAATTTAGACTATCATTTCTTTTCATCCCGAAGTGGACATCTTCCCACTTAATCCTCGGTTACTTAACACACACACACACATCTTGTGTATCTTCTGCAGGAAAGCTAAGTAGGGAGCGAAACAGATCCATAACAGCATGTGTGCAATGTAATTGTGACTGTGTGGGTTAAACACTGCTGTAGCATTGATAAACATTTTCCAATGGAGAACATGGAATGGAGTCTGCAAGCAAATTAATTCCCACTCAGCAGTGCATGGATCAATACACTCTAGATGGATTTCTAGCCCTTAAGGCTAAATTTTGTGTGTATCTGAATTGATTCGCTGCAATTCTGAGCCACTGTCACAAGAGTTATATCATAACACTAAAGTACTTTAAATTATTTTCATAGACAATCAGCATGAGACTCAAAAAATCTGTGTAGTCATGTGAGAAGTGTGTGTGTGTGTGTGTGTGTGTGTGTGTGTGGGTTTTATTGATTTCCTTAACATAGTGGCTATACCGTATACCCCATAAAATCTCACAGTGCCGGGTCGAGTCAGAAATCAATGACGTCCCCTTGCGTTCTCAGTAGATTAGCTGATGAAAGCCACAACAAGCGAAAGTGCCTTTAGAGCTTTTGGCTACAACCAATTTACCGTCAAGTTCTCTAATGTTTAAATTCCCAGTTGTATGGGAAAAGTGTTTAAGTGCCTACTGAATAACAGATTTCCTCTTCAGACAGAAATAAGGGTGCAGCCCAGTAGGATCATCATGGTTGAACTGCAAAGGGAACTTAAATTCTAGGGTTTCTTGTTTTCATATGCTCAATTTGACATATTTGGTCTAATAGACCATTTCCCACACTTCTATCTTTAGGAATGCGGAGTCATTAGTAGCGTTTCAAAACGTCTGGTGATATAGCAACCAATGTACTTGTGAGAAATAAATGGCTTTTAAGAGGCAGCATACACTGTATGTCTATAGCTATCATTTCACTATAGACTATGAGTACTCACTAAAAACACTGGACTCCTGAAACTTGGGGCTGGAGCTTCTTAATGTCACCCTGCACATTCGCTGATTGTAGATAACACTCTAACACTATCTAGCTAGTTTCTTGGTGCTGTGATCTGTCATGTATTTCCTTTCCCACTCACGCCGAACGCTGCACGCCACGCCCATCAGCATTGTTGTTTTTGTTTACATTGCCACGTGTGTTTGTTTTGGTTCCTGCCTTGTTGTCATGTCAGTAATTGTCATTGGTTGTGTCATAATTACTCTCATCTGTTCTGTGTTTAGTCTGGAATAGTTTGTGTATTTATAGCCCTCGGGTTTCCTTGTTCCTTGAAGTGTACGCTCGGTGTCATTGTGTACCAGTCTATTCATATTTACATTTACATATATTCATTTAGCAGACGCTTTTATCCAAAGCGACTTACAAATGAGACACACTCACACACCAATGGTAGCAGAGCTGCATGCAAGGTGCTAGCTTGCCATCGGGGGCAACTTAGGGTTCAGTGTCTTGCCCAATGACACTTCGGCATGGGCCGATCACCCGGGCCGGGATTCGAACCGCCAACCCTACGATTAGTGGATTAGTGGAACAACCCGCTCTACCGACTGAGCCACAGCCTTTATTCCAAGCCCTTTATGTTTCTTTTTCGGTTTGGATTGCGTTCCGGTTTTCTCGTTTTGCTCTTGCGTCACATTGTTTGTTCATCGCCTGACCCTTGCCTATATCTTACTCTTTACTTGGATTATGTTTCTGTTTACTTTTGCTTTTTATTTTCTTATAAAACCATCGAGTTCCCGAACTTTCATTGTCAATTGAACCCAGACCTGATCAATAGCAACTGCACCAATTGATAGACATAAACAAGCCTAGGTAGCCAAGTGTGAAAAAAAAAATGTCGCTAGCTATTTACTACTTACCTTAATGCCAAACATACCATTCGTCGACTGTTCAGATTTGGTGTCACTCATACATTTCAGTCCCCTACAGTGTTCCTAGTGGCAACTGGAACGCTAATATTCATTATTACCGGATGTAATGATAGTGCAGTGGAAGCTCCGTGGTTAAGGCGTTGGAATACTGATTGGAAGGTCATGAGGTCATGAGTCTGTTGGTCGCCTACTTCAAGCCTGAGAAAGAAGATTAGAGTCTGCATCAGAACGCTATGAAAGATATAAAATATGTTACAATATAAATAGGGCTAATATAACTTACATGATTCTATGGGGCGCACTGTGGCTTAGTGGTTAGCACATTTGCCTCACACCTCCAAGCTAGGGGGCTCGATTCCCGCCATGGCCCTGTGTGTGCAGAGTTTGCATGTTCTCCCCATGCTATGGGGTTTCCTCCGGGTACTCCGGTTTCCTCCCCCAGTCCAAAGACATGCATGGTAGACTGATTGTCATGTCCAAAGTGTCCGTAGTGTTTGAATGGGTATGTGTATGCCCAAGCCCATGCTCCCTGAGATAGGCTCCAGGTTCCCTGTGACCCTGAAGGAAGGATAAGCGGTATAGAAGATGGATGAATGTATTCTATGGGTATGCTGTTATAGAAAAAATAACCAACGATGGGGTGGTGTGATGGCCCAAAGTAGATTATGTTCCTGAAGTGTGTAAGACAGTGATTTACCTAATGCTAACAATTGTTGTTTATTACAGAACGGCACATGCATTTTTATAGTTTATAGTTACATTGAATGTTGTGGAATGTCCATGAAACGGGTTCCTGTTAGCACTTACATCATATCAGCTATTGCTGGCGGAGCTTGTCATGCTACACCGAGAACTCCATCCTGAAGACTTTCCCATGTTGTGAAATATAAAGTTACAGCTTTACCTCTGAGTGTTACAAAGCACTGACACCAGCGATCCTTCGGAAAACGTTTAACAAGTGTCTCCTGACAGAAAAAGTGTCAATGATTACACGATTACATTACATGAACGATTAATCCGCCCATGTTGAGTGTCTGTCATAACAGTTTCTGTGAAAGCTAAAGAAACGATTACATATTCGAATCAGTGCTTTAATATCAACCTGTGATTTTCCTTGCAAATTAAACTGCTGGCAGTGCAGTAATCAACACCTGAACAATCAGTCTCGAGAATTCAACAGCACGGTGGTACAACGATATCTTAATAAGGGTTTACAGCCACATTTATATCACACTCCTAGGAGTGAGATATGTGAATGGGACAGCACTCAAAATATATAATTAGTTTATAATCCTAAATGTTCATATGGTTGTTCTAAGCAAATATAAACTATTTTTGAAACACTTTTTTTTTGTTGTTGTTGCAAGGAATAGAATTTGTGTGTTTGTGTGTGTGTGTGTGTGTGTGTGTGTGTGTGTGTGTGTGTGTGTGTGTGTGTGTATGTGTGTGTGGCCCGTCTGGAGTACCCAGCTCCAGGCTCACTAACTCAGCACAACTTTTAGCTGGCCTGTTTTGCACCTTTGGTCTTGGCAGAGTGTGTGAGTGTGAGTGTGTGTGTGTGTGTGG
>JAFFST010054280.1:126364-128864 GCA_022414735.1 Noturus placidus
GTGAATGGGTGTGTGTAATATGGGTGGGTGTGAATGGGTGGGTGTGAATGGGTAGGTGTAGGTGTACACATCTGTGAGGTGCCATGTAGACTGTTATTTAAACCTCATGCACATAAAAAGCTCTGGCATTCCCCACTTTCAGCTCACATGTTTAACACAGAAACACTTGATGTGTGTGTGGGAGGGAAAATGTGTGTGTGTGTGTGTGTGTGTGTGTGTGTGAACTGCTACACAATTTAACAATCTTGTAAAAAGAGTAATTCAATCCTGGAAGGTTCAGTGCGATTGCCAGTAGTCACGTTCTCTACTGAGATTGCTAATAACAGGGTTACATTCAGACTTTCACTGTTCAGGCCGATTGGCTGCATTTCTGACACTCTTCATCCACAAGCCTAGTTTTCATTGTGCCTTTTGTAGTCATATACTGTATATGTCACTAGTAGTACTGTTTTGGCTAGTGGGTATACCCTATCCAGAGATTTTTTTTTTTTTTTTTTTTTTTATGTACGTATGAGAACCAGCAGCTACATACGATATATCAGTTCCAAAGCTAACTAGCCAAACACAAATGAAACAATACACTAATCTGTTTGAAAATGGTTTATTTGGTTTACATGATATACTGAATGCTACAGGCTTTGTATTGGCTTCCTTAGCAGATTAGCAAAGCAACTGTCCTAGCTATGTACACTCAGCAGAGGGATTTCTTTCACTGAAGTTCTGGTTCGGTGTCACATGAAGAAAATGAATGGATTGTCGCTTGCTTGTGTGAATGTAGGATTAGGACTTGAAACATACTGATCTGTAACATCAGCAGCATTTAACAGTAAAGATTCCTCATTATTTTCAGTGTTATATTGACACCAAGCTATAAGAAATGAGTACATTACAATTAGGCTAATGCAAAATCACAACCTTTGAATCACAACCTACACAGCATCTCATAGTGCACGTGTTTCCCAACAATCCTTCTCTCTCTCTCTCTCTCTCTCTCTCGCCCTCTCTCTCTCTTTCTCTTTCACTCTCTCTCTCTCTTTCTCTCTCTCCCTCTCTCTCTCTCTCTCGCCCTCTCTCTCTCTCTCCCTCTCTCTCTCTCTCTCTCGCCCTCTCTCTCTCTCTCTCTCTGTAGACGACATTGTCACTCACTCACTGACTGACTGACCATGTAATTCTCAGAGAAAGTGATAAAAGCAATGCCACGTTTCTCTGAGCTCGAAGTGTTGACCTCGTCAGATCTGCCTAAAGTGAGATGGAAGAATCCACAAGTGCGTGTTCGTCCTTTTCGATGATGATTTTTTTTTCCCAAAAGAAAAAAAAGAAGAAAAAAAGAAAATCAGATTTGACAGAAAGAAAGAGTGGCGATTGCAACTGAAGTCTGAAACTACACATCTGACTCTCTGTCTTACTTATTGTCAGGTTATTTACAAACATTATCAAATATCAAAGTTTTGGCACTGTGGATATCTTTGTGCATATCAGGCAATCATAGTGAAGAAGGCGTGGCTCCCTGTTGATCTGTCAATCACAGTGTGAAGAAGACATGGCCTCTGTACCTGTCATTCCCAGGGAAAGAGATGTTGCTTTTGGGCGCTTCAGTACTTTTTGTCAGCCAAGACAAATATGCTGTGTAGCTGTGTGAGAAATCCAAGTATCTTACTGAAATCTATTTGAACAGATATACTGTCAAAAGTTGTTGAACCCCTGGTGTTGATATTTCATTATATTTAAAAGAATTATTACCAAACAAAACATACATATACAGAACCTTTCTCAATTCACTAATACTTAATCCTTGACTAGATTGTCATAATAATATTCGCTTATTTTATTTAAAATGATTGAATACATTGACACAAAAATATAAAGTATTCAAATATTTTGACTTGAAGGTTAGATAGATAAATGCTAATGTGATTACCATTAATGGATGGATGGATGGATGGATGGATAGATATCCAAGCATATCCAGTACAAGGTTCAGAGATGACTGCGATCCATCCATTTATAATGTTATCCATTCAGCCATTCATCTACGTGTCTAGAATCCTTTTTCTAGTATCCATATATCCATCCAGAAATCCATCCATCTACAATGTCATCTATCCAGTTATCTATCTATCTGACTAGAATTATTTCTAATATCCATCCATCCATCTACAGTGTCATGTATTCAGGCATCTATCCATCCATCTACAATGTCATCTATACAGTCATCCATCCATCCATCCATCCATCCATCCATCCATTTATAATGTTATCCATTCAGCCATTCATCTATGTGTCTAGAATCCTTTTTATAGTATCCATATATCCATCCAGAAATCCATCGATCTACAATGTCATCTATCCAATCAACATCAATCTGTCTAGAACATTTTTCTAATATCCCGTCATCCATCCATCCATCCATCCATCTACAATGTCTTCTATCCAGTCATCTATCTATCTGACTAGAATTATTTCTAATATCCATCCATCCATCTACAGTGTCATGTATTCA
>JAFFST010054280.1:133864-144653 GCA_022414735.1 Noturus placidus
GTCATATTTAGAAATATTATTTTGATTGTTTAACACAACACAAACATTCCAGCTACAGATACATTTTTCCTAAAATGTGCTTGGAGTAGAAACTAAAAATAGGTAGAAAAAACACACATTGTCCAGTCAATGTGCAAACTATATAAAATGACAGAACCTACGTTTATTTTGTTTTGCTTTGAATGAAAGAGTTCCGGTTTAATATTCAGAGGAAACACGGCAGGAACTGAGTAGAGCATTTCAGACTAGACACAAAAATAGAAACCACGAACGCATCTGTCTATCTTTACCTGTGTGTGTGATGGTTTGCCACACATCATTTTTTTATTATGCTTGTTTATTATATTGATGAGACCTTATGATATAATGTATTGCATCATCACTAATAGTCTCATTGTTGTACTACTGATACATATTAGATTTTAGACTCCCATCTAATATGATAACCAATCATCACCGGCCATTATGTAGAAGAGGCTGCATAGATAGACGTCAGGAAAGTCTTCCACCTTATGGATTGTGAACCGATATGGATGTCCGTCTGTGAGAAAGTATTTCCATCAAGTCAAAAGATGGCTTTGGAGAGAGAATGGTAGGAAATGAACATGACACAGAAAGGTTGAAAATGAATCCTCTGGGACAAAGGATTAGTAAATTGGTTTTAGTGAACCGAGAGGTCTGTGTGTGAGTGTGTGAGTGTGTGTGTGTGTGTGTGTGTGTGTTTGTGTGTGTGTGTGAGTGTGTGAGTGTGTGTGTGTGTGTGTGTGTGTGTGTGTATGCATGTGGGTGTTGGGGATGGGGGGATTGTTGTAATTGCCAAATGCTCAATGAGATGTGTATTGCCGTTGCTTGTCTAATTAAGTTACATGTCAAGTTCTAAGTCCTTTTGCTATTTATGAGGTCTTTTATGCTATTGATTCGAGTGTGATGTATCTGTCGAGCAAACTCAGAAATAAGGAGACAATTGCTTAGACGGTAATTTAATTACCCATACTTCAGGCATATTTTTCAGTGCTTAGAAATGTTTGGTATTTTGAATTTGCATTAAATATATTCTAAAAGTAATTGGTTTACGCTTTATTCGAGGATTAACAAGAATTATTAATTGTGCCCAATTTCTTTCTTACACCAAATATAATAGATCAGCTGAGACACGTTTGGTGTCCAGTCCAAAGTTTGATTCTTTTTTTCGTCCCTGGTCTGCAGGGTAACCAACACACGCACCTCAAATGGCTTAGCCGAGATGTTTAGTAGCTCATCTTGCTTCCTTATGTGGTTTCTGGTACTATTTATAACACATCCAGCTCCAGCTGACATCACAGATGCTAGGCTAGTTAAGATGATAGAGCAGGTTTGCTCGACTCACCACCAGTGTGTAAAGCTGAGTTGCTGACTGAGTTGCTGTTGCACGAGTTAACTGAACCCTATTGTTCCCGACAGCCAATCACTGATCACAATTCTTCCTGATTATCCATCATTAATCATGATTGTTCCTAATGACCAATCGCTGATCGCCATTGTTACCAATGACCAATCACTGATAATCATTGTTCACAATGACCAATCACTGATAATCATTGTTCACAATGACCAATCACTGATAATCATTGTATTCAACGACCAATCACTGATAATCATTGTTCCCAACGACCAATCACTGATCATCATTGTATTCAACGACCAATCACTGATCATCATTGTATGCAACGACCAATCACTGATCATCATTGTATGCAACGACCAATCACTGATCATCATTCTTCACAACGACCAATCACTAATAATCATTGTATTCAACGACCAATCGCTGATCATCATTGTTCCCAATGACCAATCACTGATCATCATTGTTCCCAACAACCAATCACTGATCATCATTGTTCCCAACGACCAATCAATGATCATCATTGTTCCAAATGGCCAATCACTGATCATCATTGTTCCCAACGACCAATCAATGATCATCATTGTTCCAAATGGCCAATCACTGATCACCATTCTTCCCAATGATCAAACACTTATCACGCACTCAATGACCAATCAATGATCATCAATGTTCCCAATGACCAATCACTGATAACTATTGTTCCCAAATACCAATTACTGTTCACATTGTTTGTCCACCTGCGTACTTCTTTGTGCTTGATTTTAAAGTCTCTTTTTGGTGATTTTACAGTAATAGCAGCGAATTATTCCATCTTTAACCATTTCCTATGTATCTGCTGTATTTCTGACTCCTCACTACCACTCCTTCATGTTCTCTGCATTTTTTAAAATCAATTTGTATTGAATTTTTCGTCTTTCTTTCTTGCATTAATATACAGAACAGAAATCAAGACAAAGCAAAAAAAAAGGCTTTCTTTTCATTGGCACCATGGAGCCTGACAAAAGAACAATCCATATAAATAATACAAAAACCCCCCACAAACAACAGTTGGTCCAGTGTGACCAATCCAATGAGTGAGAAGTTTGCCACCACATGGCCAACACATTCTGCTGCAAAGGCAGGTGTAAAGCAGAGTCATCATTTAGAAGTAATATGACTAAAGAAAGCATGATACTTGTGCCTAGAACGTCACTTAAAATAATATACACATGACCACAAAATCTCTGGACCTTGGGGTAGTCCCAGAACATGTGCATAAAAGTGCCCAATGGACCCTGAGGTCAGAGGTCACAGTTAGGGGACGTACTGAGTTTCATTAAAATACGCATTCTGGGAGTGAGGTACATGCTATGAATGAGTGTGAAATTAATTAATTGGGATTTTTGCATGACTTGTAAAAACGTACAGACTGTATGTTGTACATACAAAAATATTTGGTTTATGGTACCACAACCAAAAACGTTTTTTTTTTTAATCCAATAAAACTCTATTCTGTTCTACATCTATTCAGTCCCACTCTAAGTCTCTTCAGGAAATCTTCCTTCTTCATGCAACACGTTTGGATTTGCAAATGATTCTGATGATTTAATGAATATGTAAATTAATGGCATCATCTGATGACTTTTTAAGGTTGCCTTTGCTACTTTCCCCTGAAAAGGTTTGGGAACCTGTACGCAGATACTATGATGAGTATAAATACCCAGCTGAAACCTTTAACTATGACTGGATGCATTTCTTTGTCCTTTTCATCACCAAAATCTGAGCTTCTCGTCATCCCAGCCTGTCCCTCAATCAATCACAATCTCACTGTACAGCTCGGCACAACCACACTCAAACCAACCAGGATGGTCAGGAACCTTGGGGTGACTCTTGATGACAGTTGACCTTTACAGACCACATCTCAACAACTGCTTGGTCCTGTAGATTCATCCTGTTCAACATCAAGAAAATTCGACCCTACCTCACTGAACAGGCCACACAGATACTAGTCCAGGGTCTTGTTATCTCAAAACTGGACTACTGCAACTCTCTACTTTCGGGGCTCCCAGCCAGCTCCATCAGACCCCTGCAGATGATTCAGAATGCTGCAGCACGCCTGGTCTTCAACCAGCCGAAGAGAACCCATGTCACACCCCTCTTCATCTCCCTCCACTAACTTCCTGTAGCCGCCCGCATCAAATTCAAGGCCTTAATGCTCACCTACAAGATCTTGTCTGGAACAGCACCCTCCTACCTCAACTCTCTCCTGAAGGCTTACGTTCCCACACGCAATCTGCGAGTAGTTCCTACTCAGCGCGGCTCAAGGTCCCTTTCCAGAACTTTCACACTAACTGTTCCTCAGTGGTGGAATGAACGTCCAACCTCAATCAGGACTGCAGATTCACTCACCATCTTCAAGAAACAGCTAAAGACCCACCTCTTCCATCAACACCTAACCAACTCATAAAAAAAAAAAAAAAAAAAAATTTGCACTTACACCTCGACTCTGCGCACGTTGCTTCTTCTAGTACTCAATCACTAGATCTTGTATAGTAGCACTACTTGTATTGTTCTCTGCTTGATATCACTTTGCTTGTATCTCTCATTTGTAAGTCGCTTTGGATAAAAGTGTCTGCTAAGTGAATAAATGTAAATGTAAATGTAAATGTCCTCAGCAAACTCTAGGTCTACATACGGTGGTGCTTAAAAGTTTGTGAACCCTTTAGAATTTTCTATATATCTGCATAAACCTGACCTAATACATCATCAGATTTTCAAACAAGTCCTAAAAGTAGATAAAGAGAACCCAATTAAACAAATGAGGCAAAAATATTATACTTGGTCATTTACTTATTGAGGAAAATGATCCAATATTACATACCTGTGAGTGGCTAAAGTATGTGAACCTTTGCTTTCAGTATTTGGTGTGACCCAATAAGTGCAACTAATACTTGTAGGACCTGTCTGATGATGTTTTGGATCATATTTACGCAGAAATATAGGACATTCAAAAGGGTTCACAAACTTTCACGCACCACTGTACATACATATGCTAAAGAACTAAATACGATGTTCTTCACCTCAAGGTTTCCTCAAGCTAACAATTGAAACCTCATCGCTGTGCCATTATCACGTGTCTGTCTGTGTCCTAAATTTCCCTGTCCTTCCTTCCTGAGGCTGTGGCTACATTACGTCCACCTTAATGATGGCAATTTCGCCAGCACAGAAGATTCACTCCCTATTTCCCTTGTCAGAAGGAATGATATGTTCAGGCTATTTCTTTGAAAGTCATCGACGTGAATACGAGGAGAAGCAGATATTCGGCTTGCCACTCCAGAAGATGTATAATGAGATAGAAAAGTTCTAATTAACGAGCTTTCCTAACACACATGCCTCTGAGTCTTAGATTTAATTGAATTTAGTTCATCTCTCCAGTGGGAAATGAAGATAAGGTTAATTAATTTTTACATTTCTATGCATATTTAAAAAAAAAAAAATGTTTTTAGCAATAGGAAGCATATTATGAGTTTCATGAATGTCTATTGTGGCTTTATTGTGAATTTACTCCGTCACTGATAAAGGAGTATGAACATTACACAACTGAACTGCTAAATTCTCCAACCTGATCCAACCTAAGTCTTGATTCATTTTCTTTATAACAGCAGCTCCGACAATGTACATTATCGTTTCTATAGTAACAACACATTCTTAAAATAAATTGATTCAAAATGCGTTGTTATTTAACAAAGAAAAAATACGATTGTTGATAGGGTGAAATTTTCTTTAAGGAGATGTTTATGCAAAATCGATGGAAGGAGTCTCCAATGTCAGTGCTTTGGGACAGTCATAATGTTTTCCACAGCATATTCAGGACAGAGAATTTGATCTTTTCTAGTTTCTCTGTAACATGACAAGCTGCATTTTATTTTATTAACTTCAAGATTGCGAAAAAAAGAGGGGCGGGTGGGGGAACAACTGTTCATAGCTGATATAGCATAAGTGATAGTAGGAACAAACTTGTTTTGCAGACGGTTCAAAACATTAAACATAGCTATAAATGGATAAAAGATACAAAGTGTCATTCGTGTAAGGAATACCATATGACAGACCGTTGTGTATTTTTGAATATAACCGCAGGGCCTAGAGTGTGCTATTCCGCTTATACCACAGTGATTTGCAATGATAAATTAATGTTTAATTTATCACTGAATGAAACACTACGCATTTTACTGGTTTATGGTTAGATTAGTTAGTACACAAGTTAGTTCATGTTCTCAGTTATGTTCATTGTTGGGAAAGTTACTCAAAAACAAATTTAGGTGTTAGTTAGGTGTTCATGAAAGAGGTGGAACCTCCGGATTGAGGTTGGAAGTTCATTCCACTACTGAGGGAAGGTTAGTGTGAAGGTTCTGGAAAGGGACCTTGAGCCACGATGGGTAGGCAATACTAAACGTCGTGGTTAACCGATCGCATATTGCGTGAAGGAACGTAAGCCTTCAGGAGAGTGTTGAGGTAGGACGGTGCTTGGTTCCAGACAAGGTCTTGTATGTGAGCATCAAAGCCTTGAATTTGATAAAGACAGCAACAGGAAGCCAATGGAGGGAGATGAAGAGGGGTGTGACATGGATCCTTATGGGCTGGTTGAAAATGAGGCATACTGCTGCGTTCTGAATCGCTACATCGTTTCATTCCAACGTATTCATGCTATATAGTGGAATGGCAATAAAAACAAATTTGACTTGACTTAGTGTCGCTAGCCAAGAGGAGGCACAACTAAGCTATTATTGTATGGGTTTAGCTGCTACAGTGCCATGCAAAGTACATTATCTTTCCTTATGTTCACGTAAACTGGAACTCATATAAACATTTACACGCCTTATTTTCATACTATTATTATTTCAACTCCTTTACTGGTTTAAAAAAAATCGCCGTATATCCTTTTTTTCTTACACTGACTGTGCGAGCTAGCATTTGGCAGAATTGAGAGCTGTCAGCGAATAAGACACGAGTATTTCCTCGGATTTTCCTGTAAACCCTGTCTGATTGGTCTCGCCTCCGTTCACTGAAGATACACACTCACACACACACACACACAATCTGATCGCACTCTCTCTCTCTCTCTCTCTCTCACACACACACTCTCACAAGCACAGCTTGTACTTTTACCAAGAAAATGGAAAGTCTAACCGAGACTGAGAGAACTTACAACTAATACTCCTTCCATAAATGTTACATAAATGCCTCCTAACAAAAAACCTTCTTCTTGTCACCACTTATTAAAAAAAAAAATTTAAACAAAAATATGTTTTTAAATCTATTTATTATTAGTCTTAGTTTATGTGAAGTGTCTGCCATAAAAGTCCCTGTGTATGAGCCGTCGCTGTATGTCACGTCAACATCACAATCGACATTGCTTCACAAAGAGCGGTCTACAAACATGGCCGCCAACTACAACTCACAGAACTCAGATCGGCCTATAAACATGGCCACTGAAGACTACGCCATCCAACAACCATCACGAACTCTATCACACTCATGTTAACCTTCCTGCTAGATTGCACACTACAGAGTAGATGATAAGTAGTAGGCCAGATATGTAGTATGTCCGAATTCTCAGTATTCATAAAACCTGCGCAGTGTATAGGCTAAGCCATAAAGTAACAAAACATTACAGCAGGAGCTTGTCACATTTGGATGCAAGGGAGGCGGAAGCAGGCGCAGACTTGCGTTTGAATATTTATTGAATTATATGCTGGGACATCGAGTCTACCGGCAAACTGGGGTGGAGACAAACACAAAAACATAAACACAGTCCGCGTGTTGAGAACTGTCATAAAATGTAAAAATGATATTTCTGTAAAGCTGCTTTGAGACAATGTACCATTGTGAAAAGCGCTATACATTATTGCTCTCTGCTTCAGGTAGAGCAAAGGTGCAGTGCCTGCACACAGCCACAAGGGGGAGTCATGACCAGTGACGGTGCAGTCCCTGCACCTGGCCACCAGGGGGAACCGTGACAGAGCTGGTGCTCACTCTTTGAAGCAGGTTAATTATTTATCTTACTTTGTTCTGGTTATATTTGCCATTTTGATCAAATTGTCGTGATAGCTTGGTCTTTTTTAAGTCATCCTCCTGCTTCTGAGTTCATGAAATATTCTGATTTTCACAGCAGTCCTGCACAATATACAGGAATTTTCTTCTATTAAACCAGAGGTTTCAGTCTGATATATTGATATATCAAACCACAAAAGTCTCAGGTACTGTTTTTGTGTAAGTCAGTAATGCTTTATTGGATGTTCAGTTCAACGTCACCATCATGTTATTTTTGTACTTCTGCACTCTTTTTTCTGTGATGAACCTTAATTCACTTTATCTTGACAATCATTTCCTAGCAACCATGCATGGAAGATTTGTATCCATAACAACCAGCTCATATGTACAAGTTCGATAATCAGGAATAAGGGTGCAGCCTCCAGACGCACGTGTTGGTAATCTTTAATATAAATAAAAAGATTATTAATTAATAAAGAGTATTAGTATCACATATATCAATATAGCATTTTAGTAACATCATTGAAAATAAAAACAGCAGAAATGTGCAATTTTCTAACAACAGAGAACAAACATGAACAAAATGGCTGGCAACAAACTGAAATATCAACATATAAAATTTTTCTATTTGCTTTCGACTTTTAGCATATCATCTAGTTGACTTTTGGACCATTTCAGTTGTTGAAATCTCTGCATCTTCATCTTGATATCAACTGTAACTCTAAATTTAGCTTACTTTCAGCTTATAATGTCAGATCTCAAAACGAAGAGGGTTAAGGCAGAAGATGGTCTAAATATATTACAAAATCCAAAATACAATTTCCATTTCCCTATTCAAAAACAGTTGGGATGCAAATCTTTGCCTCAGCATATGTATAAAGTATATACACAACTCTATAATTAATATATTAATATACGGTATGAATGAAGGAAATCAATTGTGTTTACTAATAAACCACGTGTGCTTGAGCGTTACTGGCAGTCTTGGGATTTGAATACATCCTTCGAGTCTCTAGCAGTGAAATGAAGTGTTCCATAATGCATGCACATATACCATGTTGCGTGTATTTATCCGTCACAGCATTCCATCCCCACATCGCATGAGCACTTTTGACATCTGCTGTTTGTCCACTTTGTTCCAACAGGGTGCCGTGTCTTATCAACGGAATCCTGACAATGAGTCGCACCTAAAAGTGAGTCATTGTTCAACTTCAAAGTGCAATATACACTGAGTGATTAGTTTATTAGAAACACCCATACACATGGCTATTCATGCCTAATGCACAACGCATCAAATCATGATCGTACAGGTTAAAAGCCAGACAATTCGTGTTATCGAGTTTGTTATCTTCAACTGTGCAGGATTGTTGTTTTTTTTTGAGTCCTTGCCTACTGTAGCCTCTGATTCCTGTTTTTAGTTGAGAGGAGTAGAATTTGATGTGGTCTTCCGCTTTTATAGACCAGCTGCCTAGAGGTTTGGCATTTTGACATGCTTTTCTGCTCGGAATGGTTGTAAAGTGTGGTTATTTAACCAGCTCAAAACAGTCGGACCATTCTCCGTTGACCTTGTACTCAAGAACATGATGTTTCTCCAGAAGAACTGGGTGTTTTGTTTTTGCACCACACGATTGGCTGACTGGATAATTTCCTGAACGAGCATGTGCACAGGTATTCCTATTGAAGAATATTTGTGTTGCGTAGCACTGTGAGCCCAAACGCCTCGACACATTAATTCTGCTTTTCTTGTTTCTGCCAACATTAAAAAAGAGAAGAAAGTTCAGCATGGCTGTCAGATGTGGTACTGTGCATCAATACCCTTGATAAATATTTATTTGAAAACCCTTCATAACTATTTATTCAACTAAAAATTGTGAAGGTTCAGTTGCATTAAATTCTTTGTTCCTATTCAATTCTTTACAAATGTCTGGATAAGCACCTGACATGACTGACTGGTCACAACAGTTACCTTTCAATCCTAAACCATTAGAGATTCCTTTGTGATACTAACCCTAACCCTAAGGTAAGCCAGTTGGGGTGGTTATTGATATATATTTTTAATGTGGAGCTTGTGCAGAGGTTTCCAGCATCAAGTATCAAGTCACGATTGCCTCCACTTTCTCTCAGCTGCTCTTAATTCTCTCAGAATGCCATGCAACACATCTGGTTATAGCCATGGTAGTACCCAACTAACTTTGGCACTGTATTCGCAAAGTAAAAATCTGTTTATAAAAACCACACTGTTATTGTCAATAATAGTTATGTAAATGAAATGAAATGTGTATGTGTGTGTGTGTGTGTGTGTGTGCGTGTGTGCGTGTGTGTGGGCGTTTGGGGCGGCTGTGGCTCAGTCGGTAGAGCGGGTTGTCCACTAATCCACTAATCGTAGGGTTGGTGGTTCGAATCCTGGCCCGGGTGATCCCATGCCGAAGTGTCCTTGGGCAAGACACTGAACCCTAAGTTGCCCCCGATGGCAAGCTTGCACCTTGCATGCAGCTCTGCTACCATTGGTGTGTGAGTGTGTCTCATTTGTAAGTCGCTTGTAATGGAAACCAGGATTAACGATTCCTGTCCATTTTAGGAAATGTTAATGAAGCGTATGAGACATTAGATAGATAATAATACAATTATTTGGGAATAACTGTGTATAATGTTGTTAGGTCAACTCACCATTTTCCCAAGTTGGGACACTCTCATGAGTGGATGCATGGGTTTAAATACAGCAGAAAGGGTGCTGGGGTTATCAGGATCACATGCACTGACAGGTAACACAGCATATCAGCATGATTTGTGCAATCTGTTTATTCAAGTTGTGGAGAAGGATAATGCAGGTATGGAAGTTTAACAGTGCCAAATGTTCTCAAGGCAAAATGGCATGTTGATTTACATAAATCGAATAAAAACATATCGCAATAACAATACTTGGATTTTTCTGCCCAGCAATTTGACACAAAATGGAAAAAAAGAAATAAATAAAAAACCCCACAGCAATAAAAATGCTTGAATTAGTTTCCTCTGCAATTCATTGGGTTTTATATTTTGATTGAAAATAGAATTCCAGCATTTAAAAATTCAATACACACATATTCACTTTCCTAAAATACGGTTCCAAAATATTCAGTTGTTGAAATACCACCTTCATTATTCGTCAGGTAATATTCATCACACTATTTTTCAACCTCACAAATTCAGGCTGCAGAAATTCGGGTCTAAAAAATTCAGGTCTTAACATAGAGGGCTCACAGGAAGAGCGATGGATTACCGATACTACGGTAACATGTTACTCTGGGCTGCCCATTAGTATATTATATATTTATATTTATTCATTTAGCAGACGCTTTTATCCAAAGCGACTTACAAATGAGACACACTCAC